>VZTZ01031788.1:43248-60216 GCA_013400955.1 Drymodes brunneopygia
ATTTACAAGGAATAATGTTCTGACAGCCTTAATATTTGGTATTGACTAAGCCCAGTTTTTTCATCGCAACCTTTATTCTCCTGCTCTACTCTCCGCCAGGCAAGGTCAAATGTCTGGTTCTTTTACTGTTTTGTACAATGCTTTATGATGTCCTCTAACATTTAACAAGGTCAAATCAAATATTTCATCCCTCTTGCTATTTCTTACCTCTTACCTCTATCTTCCTCTGTTCTTTTTTTTTGGCAATTTATCTAACATGGGACTGGCTTGACCCAGGATTTTCACCCAAGAATTTCTATTCTCTTCTATTCTCTTTCCCCATTCTGATGCAGTCACAAAATCTTCTACAAAATCTCCCAATTTGCCCATTCTTCTCCCTTCCCTAATACACACACAAACACACACACTCTCACAAAAGAGCAACTACTTTTGACACCTATGAAATCATTCTTTTGTCTCCTGAATGTATTTCATTCCTCTTCTGTCTAAAACACCACTACAAATTAATGTATTTTGCTTCCCTCAAGTCCTAAGTAACATGATAACTTTTCTGGTGGTGCTTCTATGACACCTTCACTTCCCTCTACCACTTCAAATAAATTTATCCCAAAGTCCTCCAAAGGGTATTCATTTTCACTGAAATGCATTGGCATTTAAAATCAAAATAAATACCTGAGAAGGAACTTACAGGTCTTCATGTCCTTTACCTGTCCAAGCATTTTCAAATAATTACCCTTCTGTTTCTCTTGCTGTTAAGCTGTCCTATCCAAAGAAGACTGCGATGTCTGTAGGCCTAGCTACTCTTTGAAGGCTTGTAACACTTGTGAGCACAGAAGTGATCCAAACCAAAGGATAACTGAATGTGTTCTGAATCTGGTTCTATAGGGAAAACATGACTTCAGCATCAATATAAATAGAAGACAAAAGTGAACAAATATCAAGGTCATAACAAGCAATGGAGAACTGACATCTCAGAATTTGGAATATGTGTCAACACACAGATAAATTATTTTTAATAAATTACAAACTTTGAGTTAAAATAGTAGACTATCTTTTTACATTTAACCAAAAATACTTACCCTGTGTAACTTTTCTCTTCTCTCATCAGAGTCTGGCATGCCCCTGAGACTTGGAGGAATATACCAAAAACATACATTTGTATGCTCTGGCTGCAAAAAGAACCAAACATATACGTCAATTAAAAAAATTACACAGATCAGTCCTACACTAAAGGCTAGTCAGTAGTATATTTTATCACAGACATGAAAGACAAAATATAGTATTAACTCTCCTAGTCCTGCATGTTAAACAGAAGGAAATGGATTGCAGTACTGCTGCTTTCATCTGCTGCCTTAGATTCCCTATATATTGTCCCATTTATAATATTTAGGTTGCTAATGAAGTGCAAATGCTTTTCACCTCTCTGCAGTTTTATGAGTAACTGTTTTTCAGGATCACAGCAAGGGCAATCCAATTTTCCTCTTCTTAGTAAATGGAGAAATGAAGTTTATACTGTCACCTGAAGGTTTATGCAGTGGCACTAGCAATAGAATACACAGCAAAAATTGCAGATTCTCAGTTATGTTTGTAATAATCTCTGTATGAGTAGGTTGGTATGAGTAAGGTCTGTATGAGTAAGGTAATCTTCATGCCCTACATTGAGAAGGCCTCTGCAGCAGAGGAGCAGATAAATCTGACATTCATGGTACAAAACCACATGTATTTGACAAAAAACTGCCCAGATACCAATAGTCATGTAGTTCTTTAGAAAATAAGAGCAGTTTTGCATAGCTGTCTTGAAGAACTGTGAGAAGCATGAAGACTGATCTGGCCCACACATACATGAGAGCAAACTTACCTCCCCTTCGAAAACCATCTCAAATTCTTCTCTGTTTTTGATTTTAGTGTAAAGATATTCTGCCAGCTCCAGGCATTTATTGATCTGATTTTCAAATCCTACTGTACCCTGTTTTAATAAGAAAGTCGGTATGAATTATATGGTCTTTTTTTCTGCTCCAATGCAATCAGCTTTTCAAATAGGTTTCACTCTTAAATATTTTCAGGCAGAAAACATTTAGCAGTGTTATTTCTTGCAACTTAAACGTAGAATTAATGAAATCTTTAAAAAGTGGCTAAAGGTGGCCCAGCTGGAAGTCACTGTTTGGTTTGTCTCATTTTAAGAGAATTTATTATGAAAATAACAAAGACTTTCACTATTTTTAGTAGATTATTTTGGGTCTTTTTAGTTTCCAAAAATATTATGGATATGAAGTCCTGGCTTCACAGCTGCTGCTGAAAGACCAGAAGCTTGGAAAGGGAACTCAGTTGAAAGGGTAAGAATTGGGAAGTAATTTATTTCCTTTGAGCAGTTTGCTAGAAATGTGCATTTAAGTCAGCAAGCAAAAGTCTGCAATAGGTTTACTAGATGTCACTTGCCTACCCACTGATATCTTGTCAAGATCATAATCCCAGATAAAGTACATGAATGTTGATAATAAATAGTAGGGGGTTTTTTAAGTACACTTTGTACATGAATGAAGAAGCAAGCATTTTCTCCCAAAGTGAAAATTGTTATATGATTTTAGAGTTTATCATAAGATTTAATATCAATTTTATTTAAAAAATTAGACTCTGGACAGGTTACCCAACAGATTTCCCATTTTGCCAGCGGAAGAGCAAGAATAACAGTAATGAGATGATTGCAGATAAAGCAATAAAAATGGAATGTGTTTTCTTGACTACAAGAGCCCTCATCTTGTGAAGCTGTAAGCCTGGACATAAACCCATGCTTAAATTCAGCCACCCAGGCACACCACAGTAGTACCAGGTAATCTACTGTGGAATCATCACTTGGGCAAAGCTTCCTCAGAAAAAGGCTTTGTTTTCCAAGTTGCTTATAAAATCTATGCACTGAAATGTCATGTTCAAAGGACCCTTGTAAGCCATCAAGGCTACTCTGCTGTTACTACAAGTAATCTGTCATAAAATACGCATGCAAGTGTAGAGCATCACAACAAGAGATCATTTTGGTGCCCTGCCCTCAATGGTTTTTCTGCAGGAGTCATCTAATGACTTAAACCTTTCTTCTAATTGCCATCTGAATTTACTGACAGCTAGCATTGTTCTACAGCTCACATAGTTCTTTTCTGATTTAATACTTGGATACTTGTGTGTTTAGATTGTAATGACACAAACATTTTGGTTAAAATTAAGTATTCCATTACATGACACTTAGAAATTAAATAAATACGTTTCTGGCTTTTTAGTTAAACTCTTGTTATTTACCTTCGCTTTCCACATCAACCAGAATTTGAAAATGTCCACATGTCGACCACACTGTATTGCCTTATCTCCAGTGTCATAGGAGACATCATACTGCTTGTCTGGCTGGAAGAGATAGCCTGCACACATTTGATTGCAGCCCTGAAGGATACCCTACAATGAAAAACATGTACACTTATATGACTTACCTGGCATATGTGCATGAGAAAATGCACACAACAATAATGTATAAAAATGTATTTCAAATATGTACAGGAGAATTGCTCTTTGATGGGACATATTATAACATATTGACCTTGTTTTGTAAACCTGAGCCACAAAATTAATTTCATAACCTGAGGTGGTTCTCTTAGAGATCTCTGAGTAGTCACATGGTTTTACACACACAAACAGCCCCCTGAGAAAACATTCTCAGATTAATTTGGATACTTTGTGATATCAGCTTCACCCACTTCGACATATAAGGCTATGTTCTTTAAACTTAAATTTCTGATTTGTTAAATTACACACTAGAATAAAGCTGCAACAGATTGCTACACAAAAGGAAGTGGAAAAGGTTAATTGGAGGTTTAAACTTTGTATGTTATTCAGCTTTATGACACTTAACACCAGTGATAAGTATAAGCACAAATGACATAAACTAGACATTTTTTCCCTATAAACAGATACGGTTCATAGACCAATAGAAATCTATGGACTGCTGGTAAAAATGTCTGGTGGAAACACTGAGGAGCAAATTCCTATATATTACACAGAAGCCTTACACATGACATCTCTAAAATGGTTTGCATTTCCTTTAGAGTTTATTAGTGTTTGTTGCAAGAAACTTGAAGACACCAGTATGTCTGATAAATACAAAACCACCTATCAAAGTTCTCATATAGAGAACAAAAACTCTTGCCAAAGTCCTGCAATAGCTGGCACAATAAGCATGCATGTCCCTAAACAAAGCCTGTGCTTTCCTTCCATAGAGGTGTTCTACAGAGGGAAATAAATGCTGCAGTGCTCAGTTTAGAGATGGATTGGCTGCAAGGACAGTGGCAGACCTAGGGCTGCAACTTCCAACTCTTCCATCCCTGTTCTATACACAGGCATCACTTCTTCAGCTAAGTGCTCCTAGTAGCAATTGGCATGCAAGAGATTGGTAGACAACATTATTAGTCCTATCCACATGTGATATGGTTTACTTTTTTATCATTTAATAAAAATATGTAGTGCTTAAAAGAAACAAGACACTAGTTCTGCTTTCATTGATGACGAGAAAGAATCTGGATGCCAGCCCTAAAAATACAGTCATAATAAAAGCAGCATGTTTCCTTTTCAACAGAACTGAGAAACTTTTAAACCACTGTGTAAGGTAAAAACTTGCATCCTACTTAAGCAGTTTAGACTGAGACTGAGTACTAAAACTGAGGCTCTATGCTCAATATATCATAGAAACAACAAGGCAGGTGCTCAGATGAAGTACATTAGCATGACTCTATTGTTGCTATTAGAATATGCAAAGATCCAACAGGTGAGGATCTGACCCATGTTGTCTACAATTTTAACAAAAAAAGCCAAAAACCCGAGGACAGATAAAACAACTTCCAAAACACAATGTAAATCCACACAATTATTCCTTCCAAAAGAAGTTTTGAAATTAAACAGATTTTGCAGTGTCCTCTTAGAAAGTAGGGTTTGATATTTACTTTTTTTTTTTTTTAAATGTTTAGTTATTAAATATAAGGCAGACCTTCTCCCGGACAAGAATGGCAGAACATTGTAACAACACTCCCATCATCTTGTGTGGATTCCAAGTGACTGAGTTGGCTCTGCAAAAAAATTACACATTCAGATAGGTCTGGAAAATAGAAACTTAATCTGAAGCAGTCACTTTTGTTTTCTGCTTTCAGCTGGAAATATATGGAGTTTTTACCATGATAATATCACTATGGATATTATTACTGTCTTAAGTGTCTTCTTTCCCAGCTATGCTGTCCAGGAAAGGAAATTTTTTTGTGTTTCATCAGACTTGTGATTAGTTTATATTATTACTCATACCACTAATTAGTATCAGACTGATTAGGTGATACAGCTACATCATCCCCAGCAGTGTTCTCTTCTAGAAACAGCACCAATAAAAATAAAACCAGCTTGTCATGTTCTGTCAATTCAAGGTACTGACTGGGAAAGTGAGGGTGTCAGACAGTTAACGGACTAATACAAATTGTGGGAGAATACAGTCCTTTACTGAACAGCTGCTGGAAAAATAGAAAAAGGAAATAAAAAGACATTCTGCATGCTTACCTGCTTTCCCAGTTAGAGCCACAGCCCTTGCTTGTCAAGCCCATGAACTGTTACAGGCTCTAAAACTTTACGTCATATCCTACCATTCTGTATGAAAAGCTTAAAATTTCTTACATGTAAATACAAGTGAATGCACAAGACCACCTAATTTACAAGTCAAACAGATGTTCTGTATTTTAACATACTATCCTAGACAGTTTAATGGTGACACTGAAACAAATGTGCCAACATTGCACATCCATTGACCTTTTCACCCCAAGTAATTAATTACCAAGTGTCCCCTTGATTCAGTGCATGTTCCAGAAAAGCAAAGTGCATAATTGTATTTCACAGACTATGCATGTGTTTTTACAATGTGGTTGAAAGAAAATTAAAAGATATTTCCTTCTCTTCTATTCTCTTCTACACCCTGCTCTTAGAGGACACAGACACAGGCACAGTTTCTCTGTTTTGAGCAGCACAGTGATGTCTTCATCCCGGTCTGAAGACCACTGATTTCTAGGTACAATTCTAACCTCTGTCAGTTGAAAGAATAGTGAGCCTGTGCTGTATCTGGGGAGCTCACCATCCATCTAAAATCAGCTGCTTATGGGGTGCAAACCAGCAGATAAATAGCTCAGACTTAGCAGGCAATTATCTTTTAGAAAAACTTCACTAACAGTTCAGATGGAGCAGTCAGGAAAAGGGAATCTATATAACAACTTATTTCCTTTTTAAAACACCATGCCTTCAGTTTAGCACATTCATTTAACTTTCAGGATCTCAAACAAAGGCAATTTTAAGTCATTCCTCACAAGGAGCATTAGGTTTAACATGAAGCTGTCACTCTCTCCTCAGTGCAGCCCCCCAGGCAGAGGCTGTCCTGCCACAGGCAATCCCAGCCCTGTGCCATGGCAGGATGCCAGTGCTCCATGCCAGTCCTCCATGCCAATGTCTCCGGGCTGGCCACGAACAACCTGAGTGTTAGCAACAGAGCCCAGCTGGGGCCTGTGACAGGCAATTACCCCGTACATGTGGGCCCCAGCCCATGTTTGAAGATCTCTACAGCTGACTAGGAAAGAAATAATTTCACGCTTCATGGCCTGCTGCTTTCTGTATTTGCCTAAAATTACGGCCTTAATTAGCACCTCAGGGCTGACCTCAGGTCAAAAGGGGTGTGCCAAACTCCTGTGACCAAACCTCTGTGTCTTAAGAAAATTATTTTGCAATGCTGACCAAATATTAGACATGTTGCCATGAGTCACAAGCAAATTGGACTGGGCAAAGGTTGAAAGGGTTCTGCTATTTCAGAATCCTCCATGCCACACAGTGCTGTCCTTGCAACAGAAGTGTCCACATGGGTCACAGAAGGGTCCTTCCATACACTATTCTTGATATTCTACTTATTCTTCACTTACTGTATGAGATGCCCAAACCTAGGATAGTTTGTTTTCCCTAAGGAAGAGCATTACTCACTGTACTCATTTTACAATTTTAAACAGTGCCCATATTCAGTACAGCCGATTCAAGGAAGCAATTTGGTGCTAATTTAAAAGTACATTGAAAGAGCGTGCTTCAAATATTTTTTGCTTCCCTGAAGGCTGATGACTGCAATATGAAAAAGATCTAAAGTTTCTGATTCTTCTTTGCTTTTCTGATTTTTTTCAGATGAGTGCCATTTTATAGTAGAATACTTTCAGAGGAAATCTAGAGACAAACACACCCATGGGATTATAAATAGAGCATCTTCAACAGACTTATCATTGGATATGGGAGCAACTGTGCCAAAGACTACACCTGGAATGACTCCTGAGTCGAAATTGTAAGGACCAGTGGGAGGTCACACTCTCTCTCTTGCTGTCCCTACCAACACAAACGCTCTGCCTCTTTTAATTCGATTAAATCAAAGGCTGGCTTCTGGTCTCAGCGGGCACCTTAGTAAACTGGGTTATGTACCTGGGGGTACACTCATGCTCTTTCCTGCAGACTTCACTCTGACCTCTTCAAGAGCTTCCTGCTTGTTTCATGTAACCCCCACATGGCACCAACACACAGCCCCTGTGCCCTGAGACAGATGAGCATCTGTGGCCCTTTCTGGCCCCTCTATAAATGACCTCAGTCTTCTCCCTGGTACAGCAGAAGTGTAGCAGCTCTGTCTATGCTAGTCCTTTCAAGCCTTTAAGGTATTGAATCTTGCCCCTGAAAATTCCTGCTAATTCAGTCTCTAGCTCCTCTCTTTGTTGTATACACCTATCTATTTTTGTATATCTATGTGTCTGTGTGTGTATGTATGTAAATATATATATGAGTGATATAAGACTAAGCATATATAGATATGTTCCATTTACAGAACACCCATGAACATATTCTCTGTATTTTCCGGAAAAACTGCAAACATCCTTCAGGAGAGAACCTTTACAAATTCCCACTGTGAGTATTCATGCCCAAACACCTTCCCTGGATCCCTCATTTATCGCTGCTATTCTCAAAGCCCTACATTTCAGAGATTGTCTAGTTCTCACACTTGATTTTTTCTTCAAATACTTCTCCATCCATTCCCAGACTTACAATCCCTTCAAAGCTATGCATAGAACAATTTCTGTTCCTTTTTTCTGAGTAATATCCTTGTCTTCCTTCAAATCTGCTGAAAACCTACCTCTCACTCAATGTACATCACAGATTTCTTCTGTAGTATTGTTTCAGTCTCCCTAGCCTGAACTTTTCCTGTCTTGTTATTGTTTAATTTCCTGTTTAAACTCCTTACTGTAGCGAAGTAATATTTTCATTAATTTTTGAAGTGTCATGTACCTTATGAAAGTACTTTAACAACAGTATTACAAGTAAGGTCTGTGTGGTACCTTTCTATTCCATTCAGTTTATGACGGTGCTTTCGGGACATTAAGAGTCCACCTCCCCAGGCAGCCTGCAACAGACAAAAAAGAGAAGATTCTTTTTTTCAAAAAAAGCTCAAAAGATCTTGCTTTGCTCAGGATCTCATAATAAATAATTAAAATCAAGGAAAAAGATGTGTATACAAAGATCCTCTTTTGCCTGAATAGCACTTTTTTAGTTACTTACATCTACATGGAGCCAGAGGTTGTATTTCTCACAGATATCTGCAATCTCCTGTATTGGATCAAAGGCTCCAAATACTGTTGTGCCTGCAGTTGCGTTTACAAAAAGAGGAACATATCCCTGCAATAAAAATAAAAATATTAAATATAAATTAAAAACACTTTCAGGGGAAAAAAAGAGAGAGAAAAAAAGAAAATAATTCCAGGAACTTTATGTAACCTAAAAATGTTTTTCTTCCCATGTGAAAGGCATGACACAAGCAACAGTAGAAACTAACTAATCATATACATGGTCAGAACAAACTGGTTTTATTTTCTTTATTTTCTTGTAACTTCACAAAATTAACTAGTTAGAAGATAAAGATTATTATTTTGTCTAATCTCTGTCAGTGAGGAGATTCAAACAACGTAGTAGAAGATGAGCAATATTCAAGTAAACTTGGGACTTTTAGAGCAGTATAAACAAAAATTAATTAAATATGATTTGTAAGTTGCGATTTGAAGGCTTGAAATTTTTCCTCTAGTCTTTATCTACTAATAAACAGAACAAAGCAGAACAAAGCAGTCTAAAACAAAGCAATAAATGAGAAACTATCAGATCAAAGAGAGACAGTTCTGAATTAGATTAAATAAATGTGAACTGCTATTTCATAGAGTGCCAAAATGTAAAGAAGCTAAGAAATAAAAAAAAAATAATATTGATTGCTCTTTGGTTGTCTTACACCAAATTCATGGGTTTTTCCATCACATTGATTCAAGAAATAGCAATTAATACCTAAAAATTAGGCTGACTGTCTATATTTAACAAATACACCTACTACCTGCATGAAATCTATAGGATTTTTACAGTGTTCTATAGAATTTTTTATGAGTTTGGCTAAACTTAGAAGTTTAGATAAAAGTAGCTTTGATTTTATGTTTTCATGCTTTTTTCCATATATTTCCAAACAGGAAGTTATTTTTAAAAGTAATGAACTACAGTTGTGGTTCAAGAATTAAAAATATTTTGGTTTTAAACAGAAAATGGAAACCTTACCAAGACATTTAGATAATTCTGTAAACAATACATGAATGTATAATTAAGCATGTAAAAATACTGCTATTATATCATTATAATGCTCTCTTCAATGTCAACACTCAGGCTTCAAATGAAGAAGCAATTTTACTAAGTCAGGCATTTAACCACTATTTTTAAAAATACAAACCTTTTCTTTTGCTTCCAGAATTTTTGCCTCCAAATCAGCTGGTATTATTTTGCCTCTGTAATTATCACAGAAACAGAAAAACAAAGAACATTAAAGAATGTATATGGAAATAAGAGCTGCAGTTGAAATAATTTAATACGGTTTTCTCAACAGGCCATTAGCAACTTGACACACTGTACTGAATCAGTCCTTAAACACAATAAAACAAATTTAACAGATGAACACATTTAATCTATCAAAATTTTAGTATTCAGCCTACCTTTCATTGCATTTTATCAAAATAACATTATCTGTTCCAAATCCAAGTGCAGCTCCAGCTTTCTTTATTGAGTAGTGGCTCTGCAGCAAACATATGAACATGAAATGGAGTGGCTGTTTAATGACGAAGCATTTTCACAACACATGGCAGTAAATTAAGAATTAGCAGTGTATTAAGCTCACATGCTCTGAGGTAAAGAGAACCAGTTTAGGAACTGCAGCCATGCCTTTGGTTTTAACTTCAGGGAAATACTTGTAGCGTGCAGCCATTATGCTGTACATGTTGGAGATCGCTCCTCCTGTGAATGAATAAATAAATGAATAATAAAATAGTGATAATGAAAAAAAAAATGTATATTATACCAAAGACATTCAAGTCTCATTTGCATAATGCAGTGAAAGTGGCAGTGAACTATGAAAAAATATTTGTCTGAAATGCACAGGCATCTGTCTAAATAGCACAGGACAGACTCTCGCGAAAGCCAGAGTGATAATCAGAATTTCCTAAATGCCATCTCTTTCAATTGCTATCATTGTGTAACACATTCCTAAAAAGTTCAGATTTCACTGTGCTGCTTTTGCATTATAACTTCTTGTTAGCAAGAACAACAGGAACTTATTAACTTGTCTGAGACTGAAAAAATGTCACATATTGGACGGATTTATTCCATTTTGCTGTAGACATAGAAGTAGATACTTAAAGGTAGATTTCTACAGCTGAGCTACTTCTTCAAAACTCCCTCACAGTCAGTTATGGGAAAGAGGCACTTCACAGGCTATTATTCAGCTAATCTATTTTCACACGTACTTTTGAAAGATTTGAGTAGAGGGAAAGCACCTATTTCTCTCGGTTTGCTGCTAAAAAGAGCCCTGAACAATTAGCTCAGTTCTTTGGTGCAGACCTCAATCAATCTCACCGCTAAGTCTGGGACAACTTCTTCCTCTAAATTTTTTTATTGATGAGAACACAGAAAGATCTGTATTTTTCTAGCAGATAGGACTGGAGGTCAAGCAAGTGTACACTTTATGTGGGCTGTTCAAAAGGAGGTGGTTTTGTCCTTTATGCTCTGTAAAAGGACGATGTTTCCTCACGCCAAACCCAGAAGAGACCTGTTGGATACCCACATTGTCCACATGTTGGCCCAGGACCTTCACATGGTTCATCATCAGTTGTTTCTGTTACTGCTCACTGCCTTTATGTCACTTGCATGGGAAGATACTTTGTCTTGGTGTTTATACTGGAATCATACTTGTGAATCCAATCAGATTATATCCCAGATAATGTGTCCCAGACAGTGACAGACAATCACAACTTTTTCCTGACTGTGAGCCCAAATCCTCACTGACCACCAAAGAAATCAGTACATGATTTTCGAGAACTTCTAGTCAACAGGAGCTGTGGTTGCTCAGCACCTGCAGAAATGAAGTTCATAGAAGGGGTGTTTAAATGCCCAACTGGGCACCAGAGCCCATAGCCAAGTTTCAAATGCTGACCAGCTAGTACACAGCAGTACACAGAGATAATATTTCACACCAACTTTTCTGTGGGATGTTTAAATGAAGCATTCCTGCTTCTAAATATCTGACTCCTTGCTTTGTGTTGCAGATAGTGTGAATATTCAGACACAGCCTATGTTTATTTTAACTTTTGAAGTTTTAGCCAAACCACCAAAACAGAGAAGAAAAACTCACCAGGTGAGAATATTCCATCACCATCTTTATTTGACCATCCAATAATCTCCCTCATCTTTCGAAGTGTTATTTGTTCCATGAGGACAAACACAGGGGCAATTTCATAGGTAAACCTGCATGGATAAAGCAAAACAAACAAAATCAGACATAGATTCTAAAAACACATAATAAATTCCCAGTCTGTGATTCTTTGTTAAAATGCTCAAGGTTTCTAAAAGTTTTCCTGTAACTTGAAGTTCTGATCCTGTACCTTTACCACAAGCAAAAATCCTCATGGAGACAATACTGGAAATACTGATGAATAAAAACTGCAGTATTAGTTATTTTGCAGCTTTCTGTATAATGAAGGTAAGACCTAATGTTCACCATCATAGCACTGCTGACTTCTGTACAAGGTTGTCCTGTAAAACAACAGTTTCCTAAAGTGCCAATTCCACACTTGTGGAACACACTGCTAAATCCTTATGAAAACAGTGAACTTCACTGAGCTAAACAAAACCATAATTAGAAGTATTGAGCTAGGGTTTCAAGGTCTAAATATAATTAATTATGTGGATTTATGCTGTTGATGATCTCCAAGGACAACTTACTTCTACAATACAACATGATCAATAACTGTCAAGAGTAATTACAAATGATGATTTTCTAATTACCAATTACCAAAACCAAGTCAGCAGTCAACTATTGTATCCACTTAATGAGGGCAAAAAACATTACATATCTTGGCATGCCCTGATGTCAGAGTCAGATATGGGGATGGAAATTGACAACCATACAACTATTTTTGGTGATCAAGGTACGCAGATAAATTACTACTGCTGTAAACAAATTCTGCTTGCTGTGCATGGGGAAAAAAATAAGTAAGGGGAAAAAGGAAGCAGAGAGAAATGAAAAAAATCAACCTCTGATTTCCAAAGGAATCTGTAGGAGTGTGACACCCTGACAGTTCAGATTTGACTGATATCCTCTGTTTGAACAATTTTGTCAAAATGTGTGTGTTGTCTCTCTAATACTAAAATCATATTTTGAGAATAGGTACAGCAAAATTGAATTAGACATGATATTAAGAAGGGAACAAGTGTCTGAAAAAGCTTGTCTTTCATTTACAGCTACACTGATTACTTACACTGTTAATATTTTCTTCAATCTTTGTATGTCCTTAGTCCATCAGAGAAACACCGCCACCATTTTTAAAACATTCCCTTAAGAATAAAAATTTACAGTTTGTTTAATTATTATGATTGCTATTTTCAGAAGCCAAAATACTCCTTATTTTGTTTTTAATATCATTAGAACTGGCAGAGACAGTTAAACACTGATCTGAAGTTTGGGTGCTGCCAGTATTTACAAATAGACAAAATAGCAGTGTCTGTTAACAGTGGTTGGGGGCTGTTTTGTTTTTAAGCACTGCAAGCCTAGAATATATTCCAATCTTTATTTAGGCAGAATGATAAACTAAAGTCAACAGGAACTGGGCAGTGTAGAGATCACTGTAGCTCAATACGAGATACTTTTAAAGCAATGTGATTATTTTTTCCGACCAGTTCAAACACATTTTGAGTTTTATCCTGAGACCTTGCATACTGAAATTTGAATATATTTTAACACAAAGAAAATAGCACTTATTTATTCTATTCTGTAGTTATTTTCTGAGTCTCCAAAAACTGACAAGAAATGAAAGACAGCAGATGTTTATAAATTACAAGGCCGATGCAGCTGTATAAGATGATGGCAATGATTTTACAAATCATATCTTGCTAAAGTTCACTCGACCTTACTTGTTTTAAACTTACATTATTTTGGAAAATTCAGTAAAACCCCAAAAATGTATTTGGCTTAAAAGGAACCATCCAGCTTTAGAATCAATCTCCTAAGAAAATGCTGATTGGATTTTTCCTACAGTTCCAACCTTTACAGGCATTTCTGTGAATTAACTAGAACAGTCATGAGTATCAGCTCTTTACTAACAGAATGTACTAACAGGTTTTTTGGTAGAAGCCAGTGCTGGCTGAATTCTGCTCTCACCTAAAGGACAAATCACTTTATCAGACCAAATCATTATGGCTACCACTCTCTTGTTGGACAGTATGTAAAAAGTAGTCTGAGAATAAACACAGAGCATTTTACACCAATTTTCTATTCATAAGCACATCTGCATAATACTGAAAACACCAATATATTCCCTTGTCTCTGCTGACAACAGGCATAAACTGAACTTCCAGATAACATTTATTTTTAACCTCAGTTGGCTGCTGCATGGTGAGAGAATGCCCTGTGCTACAGAACTCTAGAACTGGATGAATAATGAAATTCTGAAATTTCCATGCTGAAGGTCTCATGACTAGTGATTGAGCTATGAATAGCACATTGATACATTATTTCCAAGTCAATGTGGGAAGCTTATTATGTTTAATTTTATATATTATCTTCACAGTGACATTTAAGTAATATTTCCCAATGATAATTTAAAATTTTAAAAGAGTTCAGATGTTTTGATTACTCAAAACTCATCTGCAAAAGAAAACACATATTTTTAATTGTTCATAAATACTTTAAGTATTGTTTATCTGTAGAAAATAAAAAATGGCAAATGGAAAACATTCCCTACCATAATTCAATGCTACTGTTGCTTATGTGTTTTGTGCTCATGTAGTTGTAATAGGTTAGAACAGTTTCTAGGTAAAGGTCAAAATCTGTTCTTGTGTACTGGAACACTGCTCAAAACAAATAGTATGGTCCCCAGAGCTCACAGAGGTGATCTGGTTATTTTTAATAACATTCTCTGTCAGCCTTTGAATGATATTTTACAAACATCGTGCTTTAACCTTACTTGCTGTTACTGTGTTACTTGAAAGCACACCATGTTGACTTTGGTTTGCTGAAAAAAAGAGCACACTAAACCTCATGCATAACAAATAGATACTAAATTTTCACGTTCACAGAGAAATAGTTCCATTATATGTTCTTGTTTAAAGCACAAATGGATAAGAAACTAGTTATTTAACAACTTACTTTCAAAAAAACAATGGAAAATATCAATTAAAAAGAGTTACTATTTAAGAAGTTACTAAATGAGTGCAGTGTTATTAATAATGATGGCAATATTTCTTAATCCTGTCACAGTCTGCCACAGAGCTGAATTCTTTTATGTCCTATCAGATTTGTGTAATTTCACTGATTACAAAAGGATAGTTACACTGAGATAACTAAGTCAAACAGGCTTGGAAAAAGTGACACTGAAATATTTGTCACAGAGGCACAATCTTTAAGCAAAGGTTTTTTTAGAGATGTGATCAGAACTCTTTTCACTTTTAATTGTGCTGCTAAAAAGGCACTTCAAAGCGCTTTAAAGCACTTCACAGTACTTGTTTGACACTTAAAATATATATTGCTGGGTTTTCTTCCCAATCAGCTTTTAAATCTGAATGTCTTGTACCAATTTTTAGCAAACAGATGAATAATTGAGATGATTATTACAAAGAGAAGGCTCGTTTTGGCTGGAGCACCTTAGGTTTTTATTTTATTTTATTGCTAATGTCACAAAGCAGGCACAGCTCCTAATCTACATAGAGCTGCTAATAATTAGCTATATTTAATGAACCATATACTCACAGATAGGCCAGTGAAAATATTGTTCATTTTTCCAATCTGCAGATACATTTCCTATGTTATGACAATTAGCAACAAACTACCCAAACCAGAGGTCACTTTACACTTTCAGTACAGGACTAAAAGGGAACAGTCTTACCTGCTGAACATTTGGACTTGCATCACATTTTTGAACATTTAGAAATCAAAATATAAATAAAAACTGACTAGAAGGTTTGGTGGGTTTTTGGTGGTTTGAGAGGGTTTTTTTGATTGGTTTAGGGTTTTTTGGGTTTTGTGGGTGTTTTTGTTTAGTGTTGTTGTTTTGGGTTTTTTTCATTAATCGCACTCTGTTGCAAAAATTCATCATAATACTTTACACTGACATTTAGCTCTCATTAACTTTGAAGTCAAGAAAAATCAGGAAAAGTTTCTTATTTGATGCATTCAGATGTTAAATTTTACTTTTTTATACTTCCGTTTATTCATTTACACACAACTTTATTCATCTTAGACTGATTTCTCCATTAGCATAAAATTATTTTTCAGTGTTACATTTTTAATCATTTTGTAGTTACCCAGAAGCCACTTTTTTACTCGCACAGGAACAGAAGGTATTGCCTCAAGCCTGCTATCTCTGAAGAGAACAGGAGAGAAGACAATAAATTTTTTCATATCTTGTGTTCTAGTGTTAGTATGTGGATAGCTGTAGAATTGTTTGGTCCAGAGACAAAGCTTAAAAAAAAATTAAGAAGATTGGTCCAAAAGAAGAAAAATAATTTCATGTTATTATATTAGAACAATCATGTTTTACTTACCATGTGCTCTCAGATATTTCCATTTCTATTTATAAGAAAGGTAAAACCGTTCAGTTTTATATAACTATTTTCATTGTATTACTGACACATTAGGAAAAACATGAGACACTTTTCTGGAAGATTCATTCATAATTTAAAAATGAAAATTATTCATATCTGTGACAATATCTATCTGCCATGATACATGGCAACCCGTTTAAGCACCAGTCAGTCACTGGTGACAAGACACTGCTTACATGTTTGTATTAGCAGTAGATGTCAGCCACTCCCCAGCCAAGCCAATAATGTCCAGCCCTGTGGACAGCTGATTGAAAAAGCGAGGATGACCTGAAAAGAGAATTGAGAGCAACTCAGAACAAACTCTACCGGTGTCTCTCAGGTTTCAAATTTAAACCGTCCACTTTTTCTGGCACAAATTACAGGTTTGCACTCAACACTGGCAGCAAAGTTATCAAAGCAAGCCCTGCTTATGGGGAGACTCATAGCCAACATTCATGGATGTCTTATTACAAACTTGGAAAAATACTTTAGATGGAAGCTTCTGTATGGAATCACTTGCGTTTAAAAGAGAACCTCAGAGTCGACTGAGCCTGTAAACACCTCCGGGACCTACTCAAGGGCTTGGAGGGTTGCCCATTTCCAAGAGCCCCCTTCCGCCTGTGAGCTCGGGCGAGGAGTACACGGTACACACCCTCCGAAGTCACAACCTCCAGGTACTGGAGCCATTTGCATCTGAATGGAGAAAGAGAGGAAGGCTCAGGCGCTTGAACTGGGGGTGCAGGA
>VZTZ01031788.1:68780-181485 GCA_013400955.1 Drymodes brunneopygia
AGAAGGCACCCGGGACCCGACATCTCATCATTTATTGGCGGGGCTCCAGGGAAGTAGCAGCTTAAAATAAAGTGGCGTGAAATGGGGTCACAAAAGAGTTCAGGAATTAATTGGGTGAAAAATAGTATTTGACTAGATGATCGGACTCGCACCATTGAGCCCCGGACGGACTGACGGGCCGCCGACGGCCCTCCTATGACCGCACCCCAAGAGGGACCAGGCTGCTTCCCAGCCCCTCGAGTCGTGGCTCGGACACGCCCCCGTCGGCCCCAACCGAGCCCACGGGAAGCGGGGAACGAAGCCCAGGACCGGGGTGCAGAGTGCGCCAGCCGCGGCCACGGGCACGGCCGAGCCTCTCCGGCCTGTCGCCCGCGACACGGGCAGCAGCAAGTGTGGCAGCGATCGACCCTAGTGAGCGACCGGGGGGTGGGGGACGCTCACCTGGCCTTGGCGCGCGAAGGGAGAAGATTTCAAAGGAATCGGGACGAGGACGGCTCACCCAAGCACGGAGGGCAGCGGCCCGACTCTCGGGGAGGGGGAAACGCCACGGCGCTCCCGACCGGGCGGAGGAGCCCTCTTGGCAGGGGCGCTGCCGGTGCCCGGGGGCGGGGAGCCCGTGTGGGCAGGGTGGGGTGCCTCTGCCAACGGTTATCTCAATTTTAGCCCTGTTGCCAATTAATTCGATTTCTGCATGTGACACCTCAGTAGAAGACGGCAGTGGCTGTCACGCGCGCCTGAAACAAGACCCAGTCCTGCCGTTCACCCCCTCCCCCGTTTTTTCCAGTTTCAGAATAATGACAATAATGACTCCGATGCTCGTGCCTCGTAAAAGCTATTCCCCACTCTGCTGCCCTGACAACCTTTCATTTCTTGCTGTTGCCCGCTCTTTGTCTCTGATGCTTTATAGCATCGAGCCACATTTTCTTTTTTTTTTATAATTTTTTTTTCTGTAGGCGACGGTCTGAACTGACTGGCAGGGCTATAAACGTTCTCTATCCACCTGCAGCAGCCTTTGCTTCCCACTCACACCTCAATAACTCAAGGCGAATTCAGAGCAATTAGGAATATAACGCTTTGAAAAGCTGCAATTAGCATCCAAATTTCCCTTGATTACAGCCTTCAGCGTAGGCTGAAAAGAAGCTGCAGCATTAGCATTTATAAAATGTAGTGGGGATACACCCGCTCTGATACCCTGGTGTAACTTCTCCCTTTAACGGATTCGTTTTCTCCACACCCCTTCCAACACCCCGATTTTTTTTTTTTGTCCATCTGGGAGGTCAGTTTATTGTCTATATCTCTCAAACGTGTCTGTAAGATATAGACAATGTTGGCCACTAAGGTGGGCTTTTCCTCACAGCATTTTATTCGCCACGGACCGACCTCTCCTGTTCCCAGCAGGAAGATGGTTTCTTTGTGTAGAGCACTTTCCGCACCTTGCTTAATGGCGCGGAACAGGGCTTCACAGATGTTTCATTTTGTTTCGAAACTGATCTTTCTGAGTTTAAGTTGAGAAAGCCTCCAAACACTTAAAACGAGGAAAATATTAAAACCTACTTGTGGGTCGCAAATTAGGTGGGGTGGGGTCCGGAGCATCGTTGGAGGACGAGGGAGCGGAGGAAGCCATCCCTTCAGAAAAGCCCCAGTCCTGGGAGCTCGTATTTCCTCGATAATCCTCTGAGGGGTGAGCAGCAAGGAATTTGCTGGAAGGAAGAACAGGCGGGTTTAGTAGTATGGTCTCCTGGAGCACAGCACCGGAGTCCAGTCCAGACGCCAGCGGGCGGCAGCCGCGCAGGTCCCAAGGCGGCGGCAGGACAGGCAGGCGCCGGTCGAACCGGGCAAATGCCTCGACAGACTGAAGAGCAAAATCTTCCCTTTGCTAGATTCCAGGGCGCTACCCCCGCGCCTGAATGACGGATTTAGCAGAGCATGAAGTCTATAGCAAACATATCGGTGGCCACTGAGCAGGGCAGTTATATGGCTGGCATCAAATGGAGACAAACGTGCAAAGCGGGCTTCGAAATCACCTGCCCAAACGACCTACAATCCCAAACAGAGCCCGCTTGTCGGCTGTACCAAACACACGTCAGGCTAAGCACTCAGGAGAGACTGACAGATAAAACCCTGGCACCACAAAGGTGCGTTTTGCCCAGGTCCAATGACAGGCGCCACATACATGTGTATTTGCACACACATGTTTCAGCAGATCGGGGCCAGGTATGTGCTCCAGCACTAACCAGCGATCTCCCGTGCCCGTGCTCGCTTTCGCGGCGCAAATGGCAGGAGATGCATGTCTGTCTGGGGAAAGGAAGGTGTGGGACCAGCCCTTGCTCCTCGCCAGATGTTCAGCTCTTTCCTGGCGGACACGGCGTTCCGATAACCAATACAGGGTCGCTGATCGAGAATTGTCGGGTCAGTGCCCAGCTCGTCTCTTTGCCCCCACGGCTACCTGTGATTTATTTTCTTCCCCTTGTAAAGAAAATGAAGGTCGCGGTAACGAAAGAACGCTTTCTTTGTTAGCGGCTTTTTACAAATCGGTAGCTACCGATTCATTTCCACTGCTGGGTGGATTTACACCCTCGTGTAAATGCAACGGATCAACGATTTCAATGGAAAACAGCTATTTAAATTTTTTAAGACGAGAAAGAAAACAGCCATAAGCAGAAGAGATTTTCTAGACAATGCCTGGAAGTGAAGTAACAGGTTAACACTATGTCTAGGGCGCTAGCTGTATCAAAAACCCGTTATTCCTCTATTCATACGACAGCGACCAAAACCTATTTTAGGGGGGAAAAATGCTCCAGAGGTTCCCAAAGGCTTGAAAAAATAGGATGCTGTTTAGAGGACACTTACCGAAGGGGCGAGCGGACACTCTTATTGCCGTAGTCCAGGCAGGCAGGGCGACTCTAGCCTGGGAGCGACCCGCCGCTTATAAACTCTGCCAGAAACGACGTCGGAATACCAATCGCGCCGCGGAATTTAATGCGAGATGACCTTTTTTTCCAGAAGTGCTCGGATTTGCTTTTTTAAAAGCGTGAATCGCCGGTTGATCTGCTTCGACGCAGGCATGAGTCACAGGACTGCCGCCACCCCCTCCGCGCGGCTCCGCACGGGGGCTGGGGACCGCTGGGGCAGCCGGCTGGGGCGGGGAAGGGCGGCCCACCGGCCCCGGCTGCTGCCGCTGCTCTGCTTCGCCCCGGGGCGGCGGGGCTGACTCCCGCGGCGGGTGGGGCTGTCCAGCCGCGGCAGGGGCGGCACCCCAGGCAGGCGGTTCTGCCTTGCGAGCCCCTCGTTGAGCCCCTCGTGCGGACGGAGCCAGAGGCTTTCCCTAGACAGCAGCGGCTTGACACGAAGTCGCCACCTGTGCTAACAAGCACCGCACATATCGGCGCATGGGGCCGAACTCCCGCCCCGGCCGTCCCTGCGGCTCCGGCCCTTCCCTGAACATAGTGTGGGACTCGGATGAGCCAGGCGGGGTCCGCGTGAATTGTAGCTTAGCAACACCCCCTGTCCCCCCCTTCGCCGCGCCGAGGGTCTGATGTGACCCGCTGGCTCAGCCCTCGGTTCCCGCCGCTCGTCCCGCTCTTCCCCGCCAGAGGGTGGCAGAGGCACGGGTACCGCTGCAGGGGAACACCTGGATGCCTGTGACTTGCCCTCAATGTTGCCATTAGATTTTATACCAGACATCCCTTTGCTAAAACCAGAAACATTAAGACAAGTTTTTTGTACCCCTGACAACCCTATGTCTGCGTTACTCCTTCCTACACCCCGAATATGCTTAGCCAACATTTTGTGGTGGCGACCGCGGTGCTGTGTTTCAGCATGCCACGGTAGCTACGCAGATGCCTAAACCAAACCCTTCTCAAAAAGATGTCACATAAGGGGCTGGAAGGAACCCGCAGTGAGCCGAGAGGAGGGGAAACAGTCCGATGGAGCCGGAGAATTTAATCTTGTGCAGGAGATACTGGGCAGTGCAACGAGCAGCAAGGCTTTGTCCTTTCTGAAGGACTCGAGAGAAAAGCTAAAACTTACAAGCCCGTTTTGTAAAGGAAATCGCCCGACTGACCGTATTGAGCAGCCAGGATGATTGCTTTGTCGAGAACACTTACTCTCTAGGAACCGGACGTGTAACGAAAACACCGACAGCACAAAGGCTAGTTTTAAACATAGCTTTACAGATATTAATGTCCTTAGCTGACATGACCTTTTCTCCTATCTAGACTATCATTTTAAAGCTGGTTTCAACCAATGGAGCAAAACATTTGCAGAGTGCGAGAAATAATAATTTAACTGTAACTAATTGTCTTTATAAATGTAAACAAACGTTCAAAGGAAGTCATGGCAGGATTGTAATACAAAGAGTCATCGAAAGACCACGCTAAGAACCCCTAGGCCATCAGTCAGTGTGAGGTGTGACCCGGCCGGGCGTATGCCCAACACGCTTATTCCTTCCCTTGGCTTTCCAGAAGTGCATGTGTCTGAAGCAAATAGACATGGTTTAACAAATATTTACATCCTCGTAGAATCTGAAGCCCGCGAGGGGAAGGAGCCGGACAATGAAGGCTAGCGGGCCTTCCGTGGCACGCTGGAAATACGACTTTTTCCAGCACCTCGAGGGGCCCGGCGGCGCGGCGCTCCCGGCACCGCACTCCGCTCAGAACCGCGGACAGCGCCCGCTCCGCCCGGCCGCGCACCCCGCCAGGGCGAACAGCACGGTCGGGGGCTCGGGCAGCAGCCCTGCACGGCCCGGGCGGGTGTGGAGCCCTCGCTCCCTGCCGGCCGTGTAGGAGGATGCCGACAGCGAACCCCCCCGATGCTCGGCCCCGGTCCCCGCCTCACGGCCCCTCTGGGTGGCGCTGCATCTCAAGCCCAGACGCTTCGCAAAGCCCTGCGCAGAGCCCGCCCGGCCGCGGCTGCGGCTGCTCCGAGCCCGCGCTCACCACGATCCATTCGTCCTAACCCCGGCGGCGACAAAGGAAAAGCAATAAAACCCTGGGGCTCCGCGGGTCCCTCCCTCGCTCATCTACAGCGGGGCTGTACAGCACGCCGGGAAACGCTTGCTAACTCTCATTTGCAACGGCCCCGCTTGAAAATCCGACCTAAATCCGAACCACTCCAGCTCAGCGACTTCATTCAGAACTCGCCACACCAACTGAAACCTTTGAAACACCCTTGCCAGGTGCACACGCCCAGGCGAGGGACTCAGAGAAGTGCCGCTTTCACCGAGAGAGTTCAGTCTTCCCCTCTAGCTGTGCTGCTCAACCAGTCTGCTATTTTCTCCTTGCATGTGACTGTCCCTTTCCTGAGGCTACTGCTGGAGTGCGCAGGTTACAGAGAATCTCTTTGCAGCTGGGGACCCAGAAGACCTGGGTTTTACTTTGAATCCATATGTTTACTGAGGATGTGAAATACTCAGGAAAAACTACTGATGCACAGTATCAGCAAGGCAGTAAGATGAAGATAAATAATTCCCTTAGCTGAAGCTTGTAAGCGGCACATCAGTTAGAAACTCACTTTAAAAAGCCAGGCCATGGGGTATTTCCTGATTTCACCTTCATCCACAAACTGGACATGCTGAAATATGAATCTTGAATACCCTGAGTGGGCAAAGGAATGAAAGTGATGCAATACCTTTAGCAAGAGACTCAAACTCAATAATTAGTTTATTAGTTTATAAGTAGTTTTTATAGCTGTGGACACATACAACAACTGTCAAGCAAAAAAAATACTACTATTGCAACCTGTAGGTTTGAAAAGTCACTGTGTTTGGAGCTGCACACAATATTTTGAGAGAGATAAGTGCCTCCTGCATACACCGTAAGGAGGTCACAAGGTAACTACATGACAGTGGAAAGGCAAATAGAGAAAATTCCCCATGCCATAACATTTCTTGTTTCTTCATGTTCTGAACTATAGTCACATTATATATGCATTTATCTGTAGGCAGGGCAGTAAATTTGACTTCTGGTGATTGTAACTATTATTGTGGGAGGTTCCCTCCCTGAATGCTCTGTGTTGCCTTTTAATTGCCATTTTGTGTGGATTATGAATATTTTAGCAAAAAAGGCAAAATCCTTGACACTGTGTACAATGCTAAGTACACAGAACAACTGTGATGTTTCTGAACTTGTGGGTTTGTATTTTTGTCTTTGCAGCCTGTGATTTTTTTTAATAACAAAGCCATAATAATTTGTAATCCAGTACATTATTACAAAATTTATTTATTGCATCTGGTATCTCTTTCTTTTCCTACCATTTCTGGTATATAAATATGTCTACTTTGCCTGTATCTTAGATAGAATGGAATAATTTAAATAGCAAATTTCCTTAACTCTTGACACCAAAAAAATGGAAAATTGTTCAAAACTATGTGTTTCAGAACTTTTCTGGCTATCATCTTCACTACTTAAAAATATAGATAACAAATTCCTGTTTATCTATATCCAAAAAAATGAACATGCTGAGAGAAAAAATAACAAACTAGGGCTCTGATTATCTGGCCCTGTCCAGAAAATTCTACAAATGGAAATTCAGTGAATACTGTGGATTTGTACTCCTACTCTACAGATAACTTTTGCTGTGTTCTGTCACTTGACAAAAATTAATTGAAGATGAATGATATGTTTGCTTGGGTTTTATGAACAGTCAATAACTGATGTACCCAACTGGCTCATATTTAAGGATCATGTACATCACTCAGATTTCAAAGACAGCTCAAGATGATCTGCCAGACAGAACATTCAGCACTGCTGTGATGAAGGGCATTTAGAAAAGTCTAATCTGAAGCACATTGTTTTACATATTTTGTGGCTTCTTGTTTGAGGATGACCCCTTCCTGATCCATGCTGGCATGTCTTGTCCAGTTTGATCTGCTTCATCTGCAAAACATCCCAAAGAGCAACCCACATCCTGAAACAATAGCAGTGGCAAATCCCAACTCTCAATATCCCCAAGCAAACATGGAAAGAAGCAAAATTCCCTTACTTCCAAACTGTAATGAAACAAAACCTTTTAAATTGAGATGGATCAAACAAAATTACCTAAGTTAGGTAACTGTGACTGTAGCTTGAAAAAAATAACAGAAGTGTTCATACAATCAGTAAGTCCACTCTCTACCAGTTTTAGGAGATTGCAGTTTTACCCTGTGTCTGAAAGAAAATTTATTTCCCACCTCCTCTAAGAACCCTGTGGAGCCAAGAGAGCTAATGCCTGGATATATTTCCCCTTATGATATGTTATTATAATTGTTGCATCTCACTGAATTATATCTTTTTATCCCATAGGAAGGCATCAGTTTACAATGAGAACATTCAGCAGTTTCAGCAGTTGCAGGAGATCATGCAGTTTGACTCTCCAATCTCAGAACAAATATGGAGAGCTGGACTCTGGGTTTTTTTAACACATGGTTGTTTAAATTAAGCCTATTTAATAAATAACCCCCAGGAAACAAGAAGCATGGATTTCTCTGCTACTTCTAAAAAACACTTCTCAAATCATAACTCAGTATCAGGTATGGGTTTTTAAAGTCTCAAAAGTTTTTGGGATCACTAGAGTTGTGGGCTTAGCTAGGCTTATTTTGTTTCGGTTGGTGCTTGTTTTTTTTTTGTTTCTTTGGGTTTTTTGTTGTTGTTTTTAGTTGTTTGGGGGTTTTTGTTTTGTTTTTGTTTTGTTTTTTGCCCTTTTTCCCCCTCTTTCCTCTGTGGTGGATAAGTCAGGTTTTGCCCTGACAAGTTTCTTAGTTCTCCCTGGATAGCCATCAGTACTAGTGAAATAGCAGACTTTCTGCAGCACCACATGTGAAACCCTTTCTTCTGGTTTCTTTTTAGCTACAATATTACAGAAATGGAAATAAAAATTGTTTCCAAAATGGAAGGTTAAGTGCACCTGATTGAAATACAAGGGGTTTAAGCAAAACACCAATACCTACATTTTTTAACACAGTGCAATCAAAGCACAGAAACACAAACGGGATGGTATGAACAGCTACAAAGATGGCCAACTGGCACACTGTACTCTGAAAAGTACAGTGATATGTGCTTGTCTACCAAGATATGAGTTTGTCCACTAGAGAAAACAGACGGGCAGGTAAGAAAGAAGTCCCTTCTCTCTGTTAGACTGAATAGTTCATATTCCCTATTCTCAGTGGATTTCATTAGCATTCTTACAACTAACAGATTCCCATTTGGAGGTAATAGAAGAGTGCATGAGCTTTAAGCAAAGTCATCAGCTTTTACATAGGCCTTCTCTACTAAGTACAAGTACAGAAGATTATGAAAACATTGAGGGGCATTTTTAAGGAAAAAACCACTTTTCTCAGATCAAGAAAATCACTTTTCCCAGATCAAGAGAGGAGTGATTCAAATTGAAGACATCTCCCAGATAGAAAAACCAGATTAGAGTTGACTTGTTATGGACACATATTCCAATCTGTTTATGTAATAAAATCTTGTCTACTTCGGCCCTTCAACTCTGCAAGCACACACTCACCTAATGCTCTTGACTCCTCTTGATGGTACTCTGATAGTTGCACTTGAAGAAGACAACCACAGGAAAAAACAGAGATGCTGTCATCTGGGACAGCATTAGCAACTCAGAACTGGAATAAGAGGCAGAACTTAGCCATGCAATCTTTAACAGTTCAGCCACAACAAAGTTTTTTGAAGCTAATACACATGAGACAAAGAGCAGCATTGCTCTGAGCAGTGAATCAAGCATAACCTCTCTCTTCATAATCTTAAGGGATACTTAACATCTGCTAGAGTTTAAAGGAACTGTCTGGGAAGGGATTCAAGAGAGTACAATGGATAATGCTCTGGTTTCTGACAGCTCTGCTCTTCCCAGGACAGGTAACAAGGCTACTTGCATTCCTCTCCAGCTATAGAGAGAACACCAACAACAGAACACCAGCTTGGGACTTCACTCTTTAGCATTCTTCTACCAGTCATCTTTTCTCTTCAGAGATTAATAAACTGTTTAAACAAATGTCTCAACTCCACTGAAAATAACATGAGCCAGCAAAAAAGCTGAAAGATTTGTCAGATATCCACACTCAAGCTAGTCATGCCATACAGAGAAGCTTAAAGATGTTCCACTGGCTTTTTCCTTCAGAGAAAATTCTGTTACAAGGGTTTTAGGGATCTGAAGACTGCAAGAAAGAACAACCTGTAGCTTTTCTAGGATGTTAAAGAGTCCAAAATTCAAAATTCCCTTCTCCAGAATCTGAAATGTTAGACATGGAATCTGGCTTGTGTATTGGTGTAAATTAGCCCTAAATGTGGTCAGATATTAACATACCACTGCTTGCTAGAGACAGGCTACATAAAATGCTGCAACAGACTGCAGAGTGCAGTAAGAAAGACTGCATTCTGGTTACTGGTTTTCAACATGTTAAAAATAACCACTGTCTTTGGGAGTGAATAGGCTCTTCCTAAGATACAGCATGGGATCCAGGCAGGTGAAGGATAACTCCTGAGAATTTTAAGAAATTCTTGTTCAAGTAAAGGCATTACAGATTGACCTGCTACTTAAAAATGCCTTTTGGTCAACAGTCAGTTTAAAAATGCATATTTTAACCAACCAACCAACCAACCAAGCACAAAAGATGCAAAATCCTTTCAAAGACCATTTGAAACCTAACAATCATCCTTCATTTTCACTTTGCATTAAATCTCTACAGAAGAACAAGAATATGCTGGTAATGACAGGGACTCCAGGAATGATGTTAAATGCCACTGAGATGCAGAGATATTGTACTTTGGACCAAGATAAAGTGCTGGAGACCTGCAAAGGCACTTCTGCAACACAGGAAGATCTCTTCAAGTAATTAATCTCAAACCCTGTGATTTCATGTTCTTTATGCTGCTGGGGTTAAACAAAGAAACAGACCCTGCAAAGCTAAGCCCTGTTAAGAGGCACAAGTATTTGGTAAGCATTCTCTGTCATGTTTCTCCAAACAGATCTGCATCAGGAATTACTGAAAGGAAAATAACACAACACTGCAGCTAAAGGTGGGAAGAAATCCATGGAAGTTCTTTTATAGAGGCACACCTATCTAAGCATGAGACTATTAGCCTATTATTTCTCCAAGACTCATAAACTTTAAATAACCTTAAATAACCTTTAGCTACATCATTGCTAAACAGAGATTTTTCTTATGCTAAGGTAAAAGAAAGACACACACTTAAAATTATAGCATGAAATGGTTACTATATAGCCTTAAATATTAATACCAGGCCCCAGAATTTCTGTAGTGAAAAGCAATACTAAATTTTAATGTACTCATGTGTTTAATAAAATATGTTTATTGTATCTTTTCTTCTGCCTACCCCAGAATAGCATTTTAGCTGTGTTTGGTTTTCATTAGTTAACCTTGCTGAATGTGGTTACACTCAGTCCAACTCTCCACACCCATATAACTGCAGGTTTTGTACAGTAAAATTATTAATATCTAAAAACATTAAACTGTAAATACAGTAAGAGTTGGGTACAAGCCCTACCTACAGTAGCATGGCTCAATCAAAGTATTTTTTCACCACCTTGAAACCAGAGAGTAGCACTATCTATCAAGTTTGATACATACTTTTTACAGGAATGCCAGTCAATGTATATCCAAACTTCTAAAAATATTTTAACTTATTATCTATTTCTTTCTGAATTGTAACATGGTTCACTTAGTCCTCACCATATGGACACCAACTGATTTGAGGTAATACATATGGCAGACATCCCACATAGATGTCTGCATTAAAAGTGGCAAGATATTAGTATAAAATGTAAACCATCTTGAGTTTATATATATGAACTATTATTGAGATACTCTATTAAAGAGGAATTTGACTCTCAAGAGCATATCTGAATAATTTTCAATGTTTTAATGCCAGTCCAGAAAAATAAGCATATTTTCCCTTGTCATTATTAAAAGCATTCATATGAATTCACTTAGTTCTTCAGCAAATTGTTTTCTGTTAGAAAAAAATGTAAATTCAAAAACAAGCAATAGGAGAGGAATGATATGGACACTATAATGAATATCAGTAATTCAAGAATCACAACCTCAAGGAGGTTGATCATTTTCACTCCTTTCAATTTAAGCAAGAAGGAAGGTGCTCCACTTCTCTCTGGAAAGCAGCTGGTTTACTTATCTCTTATCCATGTCTAAAAAATAATCTTTTGTCCTTTCTACAGCCTAGTTGTGTCCAGAGAAACAATTAAATAACTGTGGTGATTTTGCTCAAGGAGTCTCAGTCTTATAATCTCTTATGCAGACCAAACTCCTCAGGAGTGTGAATTCAAACCTTCCCAGTTGATTATGAGTATTTCACACCACAGTGGCAGCTACTACTGTAGTTCATGCCATCTCAGTCTATAACTTTTATAACTGCTAACAATAAATTAATATTACACTGGTGCAAGTCACAATCTTATCAGTTAAGTAGATTTTCTGGTCAATTTTACAACTGGCACTTATTCAACAGTGCTGTTTGATTTATCTCCAAATCTGGACAAGAGACTGTCATTAAAGCTATGTATTTTTACAAAGATGTCAGGCAAGGCTTTTCAGCTAAAATACTCTTAAGAGCTATTTCATTGGTGTCAAGGCTATAAGAATCACAACAATTTTCAGCAAGCAGAGTTTTTATTTTAAGGCAGCATTTCTACCACTCAAAACTACAACATCATTTTGCAGATTACAGAGTTTTATATAATCATGCTGCTTTTCCCTTGTTCAAGTGCTGCAAAGGAATATATCAAGTCCAATACTCCTAAAATACTGTTTTGCTCAACTGATGGTCTGTGTCACAGATTCCATGTAACTTGTTGCTCCAGCAGGAGAACACTTTATCAATTACTTCTGCATACATGAAGTTTGCATGCATCATCAAGTTAGAAAATCAGATAATTTTGACAAGTTTAAGTTCAAAAATATTGCAAGGACAACAAAAATTCTAAGATCTGATATCAAGTTTAGCAAATAATACTGAAACTTCTAAGAAAAATTACGATTAAGCAGTGAACTTCAACAGTGTATGTTGCAGACTGTTGGAGAATCAAAATCATCAATGAAATACCACACTATCTCCACACTAATTTTCTTCAGACTTTTCTTCATCATTACTATTTGAACAGCTAGGGTTCTACTTTTTTGTTTAGTTATTGCTACTTTCATCACTTGTTTCTGCATCATCATCTTTAGTCTCCCCACTGATGAATTTCTGTGCTGCTTCTTCCATAAAAATACACACAGCTTAACATAGCTCTGAAATCAGCACAGCTGGTCACCAGAAAATCACTCATTTATGGGAGAATATTTGCATGAATTATGCCACCAAGCCACATTGTTGTTCCTGTTTCCCGTAGCTACACAGTGGCAAGAGAATGGAAGGTTCTCCCTCTCTCTACCCCCTTCCCCAGGTATTTTTATATCCTAAACTGATACAGGACTAGGAAGACCTGATCACAAATGAGCAGTGTAAGCTAAAGTGAATATGTGAGAGAAGAAAATACACATCTAAACCAGGTTTGGGAGAATTCAAAGATGGAGCAAGCTGTTATTTTTAATTTTTTCTTCCTCATTACTTCTTTCTCATATGACCAAATTCAAAGGGACTTCTTGAGGTTAATATCCTTCAGACTAACATCCATTTAATAATAAATGTGGCTTATATTTTGGCACCATACAATTGCCATGATCCCAGGTAACATTTCAGATCACCCTCAGATGTCATTTTGTGAATAAGGGGCAATGTCAAATTTATTTCCTTTACTAATTTTTACATTTTCTCTGCTGAAAATTTCCTGCTCAAGTACTAGAAGAGTTTTCTTCAGCATTCCTCTTCTACTTCAGTGCAGAGTGAACTTTATTGAGATGAGGTTTTTATTGATGCTTTAGTTGATACTATTTTGAGACAGTTGATGTGAACTCACATGAGCTACTTGTTCTGAATTTAGAAGAGTGTTTCTAAATTTGTAGGATTACTGGGTTTTTTCTTTATCTCTTAATATACTGTAAAATGAATACTTGCAATTGAACATTAACAAATGGAGAATGTTTGGCATTTTATAGACCAAGGCAGAATATTTAAGACAGAAACTCCAGATATATTAGAAGTATTTTCTCAATTGCTGGCTTTTAGAATGCAAAGTCAGGTTTCCTGTTAGTACAATAATTCTGGATGTGAAAGACAAGACTGTCTATACAATAAATATTGTAGTTGGGATTCTCAAACTTACCAACCACCTTTTTTTCAAGAAGTGGAAAAAACTGCTTGGCCTCAGTATTTACTGGTTCATAGATCCGAACTGCAGGCTGACAACATAATATATTACAAACATGTATGATGACAAAATAAACAGAAAAAAGCACCCCAGAGATAAGTCTGTCGCTTACGGTTCACAAAAATGTAAATCATGTAAACCAATGGAAAACCTTACACAGATCAGAAATGGATGTTCATAGCCTGAAGAATATCATGCTCTTATCACGGGTAATATCATAATTTTGAGTAAGTGTCTGCAATGCAATGCAATTAAAAAAAAACAAATTAATGGCATCAATAATTTTAGGATTAGGCTAGAAAGCTGAAAAGTTACTTGTAAGTGCAATAAGATAATAAAAATCTTAAATAAAGATCATATTTATGACAGAATGATAATATCAATTAAGAACAACAGACACAGAAAATTCAGACACCAGGTTAAACCTGAAAGAAACCCCACAACAGCAAAACATGAGAAACATGTATTATTTTTTATACCAGTTACACATATGCACTATAAACTGAACAAAATCGAATTTAAAAATCTCACAGAGAAGAATAATTTTGAAAGTGAAAACTGCCTTAATTATATCCTTCAAGATTCTGTTAGACAAAGGCTGTGCAATTGTAATTTTTCACAAGCTAATACAAATTTCACTAGTTTTGTTATAGCAAAGTGCTATTTTGGGTTTTGCCATCCTACCTCCTCTTATCCATCTTCCTTCTCTACTGCATTTTCTACAAACACCAGCTGCAGTAGTTGAAATGAAGATTCCATTCCCCATCCTAAAAAACAATGGAGGCAGGAGCTTGTGACCAGATAATGAACAGGGAGACAGGAGAAAGCAGCTGAAGTCACTTGGAGGCAACAACAGCAACAGAGATCAAAGAATAAAATACCAAAGCCGATTACTCAATTAACTGACAGTAGTCAGGCAGGCAAAAGGGAAACTATTATAACCCCAATAATAATGTATTTAGGGCCTCCAAAGTTGTGCTGCTTGGCAAACATAGCAAAATATTTAAATATATTTCTCATCAGGAGTTTTCACTGGGAAATCATAGGAATAACTGACACAATGTAACATGGATATTTTTCACTACAAGCCAAAATCACATGTAAATCTATGTCTGGGAACGAAAAGTTGTCTAAACAACCTGGTCTAGTGGAAGGTGTCCTTGTCCATGGCAGGGGGGTTGGAACTAGATGATCTTTAAGGTCCCTCCCAACCCAAACTACCCTATGGTTCCATGATATTCCACAATTCATAGACCTCTTTTCACAATTACCAAAATCTGAGTCAGCATTTGCTATGCATACAAGTGCAGAAATTCTAGAAATTAGGTCTCAGCACACCGTCTCTATTGAAATTGCCCTTACTCTGTGATTCCCAAGGAGGAGCAGAACCTTGTCATGAAGCAGCATTCTCATGCAGAGATAACAGGAGATTTACATATATGACTTCAAGATCAGAAGAATAAAGAAACACACAGTACCTGGTTTATATTTGACATGCCCATAGGTTTCTTTTAGCCTTATAGAAATTTTAGCTCTAGTGCTTAAGTTTTCCAAGTTGTAAAGACAATACAATTCAGAAGTCCATACACATAATTGCCCTTGATACACTTTCTGTTGTTGCTGGGGCACAGAATGGTCCCTGGAGAAACTTTCACGAATGTTTTTTCAGCTACTGTTTCTAATTGTAATGAATTTAAACATTCTACAGAAAATGAAGATGTCATATTTATTTATCTATATGTTCACCTGTAGTTGTAATAGAAATATCAAAAAAGATTAAAGGACAAGTCACAGAACATGAAGATGCTGAGTTCCCAAAACGTAGCTTACCCAATACTATGTTTTATTTGCTCTAAATTACAATGGTGCCAAGTGAACCACAGGTTAAACAGTTCATCCATGCATTTCCAGTCTTTCAAAATTAATTGGGTGACAAATTGTTGTATTATTGAGCTCTAATTGCTTAAAAAAGCATGTAATAGATCAGCTGCAAAACCAAACACATATTACCATGGTACGGCTTGAACTGCCACTTCTGTAAAGCAAATGCAAAACAGTTGTTTCACATTTTGGCTCACCTGATGGAATTTTGTTCCTCAGCTCAAGTATTTCTTTGACTTGAAGCTTACAAGGAAAGTTTTTAAAGTTCCACTTCAAATATACACTATCAAATTTTTCAACCCCATCCTTTGTTCAATCTTCCTGATTAAGTAATGAGTATTTTAAAGCAAATAGTGTTATAAAAGTTAGCAATTGTTAAATAATTTACCTTTTCACCCCTAAATACATAATTTTTCATTTTGTTTGCTTCCAAAATAGGGACAGTAACTTTAAAAAGCATTCATTTTCTATTCATGGTATTACTCAGTTCCTGAAGCAGTGAAACTTCTCACCACTTTTAACACAAATCCACATAACGAAATAACCTGAAACTTTGGAATGACTTAATTTACTGCATGAATATGCAAAACATCATTCAATCAATCTATTGCCACAAAGGAGGTGTTTATTAGGTTCTGGACTAAGCTGATGCTTACCTTCTTGGTCTCTGTCCTTTTAAAACTGTATCTAGTAGAAAACGAAATGACAAAACAAAACAAAAGACCAACTGTCTTTTTCTTTACAGCAGGCTATCAGAATTTTTCTGAACAGACATTCAACACCTGAAAAAACAGAACACTCTTTTTCTTTTCTTTTAAAGAAGTCTTGGGACAGCACGTTTTCATTTACTTCAGTTACTGAAACAATTAACTCATACTCATTTAAATAAAGAAAAAAATCCAACAAACAAAAAAAGGAAACCAGTGAGGACTTTAACAGGGTTTCCTACAAGTTCTTGAGGTGGGTTCCTTCACTGGCGTTTCCATCACTATTAGAAGTCATCTGTCCAGCAAAGCACTGATACACAGCTCACGATCTGCCTGATTATGTAAACACCCACAGTTTGTTCTTACATCCTACTGAGATCACTAAAACTTACATGCGTGCTTAGATGAATTTCTGTGGGGATTCTTCAGTAAGCAAACCACATGAATGCAACTATTATGCTCTTTAGTATTTCAGAGTTGCTAGAATTTGTGATTATAATTTTCGATGGCCTTGATTTTCCACTATTATTAAACCCTCACCACTACAGACTGATTCTGTAGTCCTACCAGATCACCACAACAAAGCAATATAGAACAAACGTATAGAGATTTTTAAAATATGTCTAATGTCTACTCTTTGTCATTAGAGAAACAAAAAACCTAAGTTTCTATTTTTAATAACCACACATCTTACTCTAGAGTAATTTTAAACTCTTATTTGATATGTCTTATTAAAATAATGTTTAAGATTTACCAGTTGTTTCACCCCTTGCACACAACAGGCACCTTGGCCCATCACTTGAATAACAGGAGTTAAAAAACTTACCTGGGAGCAAACATCCAGGATACAGCCCCTCCTGATTCACTGAGCTATTGATGGCATTCAAGGAGAGCAAGTTGGAACAAGATAGCTCTAAGAACAGAGTGAAGCTGTAAGCCATGCAGCCCCTTTTCCTCTGTCTAGCAGATGCCAAACCATGTAATTAGGATGGGTTATTTGACATTATAAGACTGTACAATGGTGAAGTTCTTCAGCATGAGAAGCAGCAACAGTATCTAGAGTTGTACATCCAGAAAGGAGTGTGAATTCCAAGAGATGTATAGCACTTCCACAAGTACCTAACCTAAAAATGCCCTGAAGTAGCTACCAAAACCTATATTTTTTCCACAACTGTAGGTACAGCATGACCACCATAACTACATAAAATCAAATTACAAAATTTGAATGTAGAAGTTGGAATAAAAAAGCTTAAAATCTGACACATCACAAAAATCACACCCAGTGCAGTAAGTACCATACTTAACCTACTTTGCCCTTCAGAATGTGCACTATTTATTATAATTCCAACTTAGTCCACTGGGTGGATTGCTCCTTTTTTATCTGCTAGGTGCGATCAAATCAGTGCAATAGAAGAACTGCTGATGCATGAAACGATAGGTCAATGTAACCCTGTCATGGAGTAATATCCCTGCAAATCACAGTAAACAAATAAAATTCATTTTATTTTCTGTAGGTATTAGGCAAGGCATAAATTATCAAAATCTAAAGCAGGAACGTTTTAACTGCAAATATAATATATTGCTCCATCCCACTATACAAAAACCTCATTTAAATAACAACTTAACCCACAACATGGGGGGAAAGCTTTTATGCATAAATGGTGGCTGTAGTCACACTACCATCTACCACTGGACTTTCCCAAATCAGTAAAACCAATGGCCTTCATACAATGAAAGCTTTCTAAAAGCTTTTGTCATCAGGAGGTGTCTTTCTTTTCTTGCCTTGTCAATTACAGATGTCTCTGGAGTAAGTCCATCTAAAAAACTGGCACAGTACATTCATTATAATTTTTACATATAAGTGTTCTCTTATTTGCTATTTTTATTTTTCATTTTAATTAGTTTACCACAATAAAGTTAGCATTGCATTCTTGGAGTTTCCATGTACTTAAAAAGCAATTTGTCTATGAGATGATTCATGATCATATAAGAAAACACTTTGGAAAGTGAGTGTAAAGGTCGTAAAAATTGAACTACCACCAGAGTGGTCACGTGCTAAGATATCATCCTATTAAACATAAAGGAAACATTGATGCATGACATTATCCTTAACAGCAGAAGATGTTCTATATGGACCTCTGCTGTGCAGTGCTATTAATACCAAATATTTTTAAAAAAACTTTTAGAATAAACTACATATATGTTTGTGCAAGCATATACACACATTTATAGAGATCATGATTGGTAAATAACAATTTACAGGAGCTTACAAGGCCGGTGTTGTGCAATTCTCAGAGTACATGCTCATAATTGTTTTATGTAGCAACAATAACATGTAACGTAAACAAAATTTAAATGGTATTTAAACTGGAGTCTCCAATCTGGAATGGTTTGTTGTATTTGACAACTGTTTAGAGATCGAATTACTACTGAGAATCTAATGTGTGCTGAACGTTTAAGGTAGGTGGGTTTTATTTTCTTTCTGAAAATATCCTCAGGAAAATGTGTTCAATTTTACAAACAAACACAGAGAAACTATTTCAAATGTTAGGGATCAGTAAACGGGAAAAAAATACATTATTATTTTATGAGAGACAATAAATGTCTAAAATTCATGGTTTAACATTAAAAAATAGTGCAAAGTAATTTTAAAGTCTGAAATATAGTATTTATAGTTATACATTTAACATGAGAAGGAGGTGTTGGAATGAGGTCTTGAAAACACTTCATTTTTTTATTTGGGACATGAGTGGGAACATGTGTGTTATCATGATAGCTATCTCAAGCAGAGTACTCTTGTCAGAGCAGTTTTCCAGCAAGTGGACATCTCAGCTCATTATAAACCCCACATGCTACACTACACTGCCATTATTAGTTTTAAGCAGGGTCTGCCTGGCCACACAAAAGACAAGACATAAATATTAATAATATTTCTTAATAACCTGATTAAAAAGTCAAAATAAAATCATTAGATACTAAAATGTGTTACTGGTGCTATTGAGCACACTTTCCAACATTCTAATAATAGACTTGGAAATTAGAAGCTCTTACTAAAAATACTGCCACATTATTTGTAGTCACAGATATTTCATAAGAAAATACAACTGGACTGATCACTTCTGGCATCCCAAACCCCTGAAAAATGAAATTAAACATAAAGAAATAATTTTAAAACAAGTTTCGCAACGATATCCACATAAAATCCAGTAGAGATCTGGAGGCTCCTATGAACAGAATCAGCTGTTTTTCCTTTAATCTCAGGCTGAAAGGGTCTGTGACACAGTAGTCATATGCCAAAAAAACCCTAGGAACATTAAACAAAAAGATCTGCAACTTCTCTGGTCAGTCTTCAGGATATATTCATTTTTTCTATAGCATACAAATTAGAAGTTCAGAAGCTCAATAACAAAAAGCAGAATTCCTGAGCACACAGTAGCTGTTCATCCTTGAAAGCAACAGACCAATGCCTCCCTGCTCTCCTTGCCAGTACTGGCGTTTATAAATACTCTCCTCTTGCTGCTCTCTCACTTTGAAGCAGCTAAAGCAAGCTGTATTTTGTTACTGGGTTTTGGCCTCCCCTCACAGAAGGCACACAGCTGTCAGGAAGGCATGATGTTTTGTGTTTGAATTCCACTGCAGGGCCAGACCTTGCTCCCTTAAAAGCCAGAGAAAGTTCCTCCTTTAAGTTAATGAGGACCAGAAAGAGGTCTTGAGTAGCAAGTTTCTTCAGTATTTTGTGTATTTATAGAAACATAAAAAGGTTTGTATTGGAAGGGACATAAAAGATTATCTAGTTCCAAACCCTCTGACATTAGCAGGGACACTTTCCCCTAGACCAGGTATTTCAAAGCTCCCTCCAGCCTGGCCTTGAACACTTCCAGAGATGGGGCATCCACAACTTCTCTGGGCAACCTGTTCCAGTGCCTCACCATCCTCACAGTAAAGAATTTATTCCTAATATCTGATCTAAATCTACTCTCTTTTAGTTTGAACCTGTTTCCTCTTGTCCTGTCCCTCCCTGGCTCTGCAAGAAGTTCCTCTCTATCTCTTCTTGTAGGCTCCTTTGGGTACTGGAAGGTGCTCTAAGGTCTCCCTTGGAGCCTTCTCCAGGCAGAACAGCTCCAGCTCTCTCAGCTCTTCCTCATAGGAGAGATGCTCCAGCCCTCTGGTCATCTCTGTGGCCGCCCCTGAACTTGCTCCACTTCTTTGTGCAGCTCTGCCTGTACTTTGGAGTTGCTCCACAAACTATGAGCCCCAAGAGCTGGCAGCACCACCACATAGCTGCTGCTTCTACCCTTCCCTCACTGTCACTTTTTGCAGCCTGGGCCCTGATGAGACTCAGTGTTCCCTTCTGCTCCTCCAGGTAGGTTATTTTACAGTCAACTCATCCTAGCTAGATCTGGTTAAAAGATACATTGCATGGGCTAATTCAAGAGTAGGAACAAAAAAGTCAGACAAAGGGAAAAAAAAAAGAAGACCAGTAGTTATTTAACCTCATCTAAGAAGCACAGAGTCCAAACATTTGACCATGCCTCTTGCAACAAATACCCATCATCTGAAGCTTTCAGGAAATTCCACAGAACTTGTACATTGTATTGGGAATATATATGTGAGACAAAAATAATGTGTTACAAAATTTATCCTGGGAAAAATAAGTTATCAGAAGGGCTATCACCTTTCAGATGTTAACATCTTAACCACTTTCATCTTTTTGTATGATGTAATAAAGGGAAAAAATAAAAGTCAAGACTGCTTGTCTAATCACATATTTTATATTCTAAATTAAATCAGCTTGCATGTTATACAGGCATATAACAAAAAGGTTCGGAAAGCCAAAAAACCTTCTATTTCAACTCACTCCTCTAACTCCAAAGTTATCCACTAATGGGAGAAAACCTTCTCTGGACTTCACATAACCTACTTCAGAGACAGGGACATTTTACAGCCCAGGGACAAGCTGTGAGGACAGAACTCTGTGTGGTAATGCTATTGCACATCTAACCCTCAGAAAAAAGGAACAATAATAACACCAAAGCTTATCCCACTGCAGTGAAAGATGTACAAGCCATGTTACAGAAATAAAAGCTAGGAGTCATGAGGGCCATGTGCATTTAAAACAAAGCAAAAGAAAAATCAAACAAAAACCAACCTACCGACCAAACAAAATCCAAACACCGCCCCCGCCCCCCCTTCAAAAAAAAGAAAAAAAAAAAGCCAAAACAACAGAAGTCACTACACCAAAAATGTTAGGCATTCTGGACCTACGACTCTGTGAAATTAGTTCCAAGTTGCCATAAAAAAGCCTGAAATAAGTCCAACGTTTCAGTCAGGTTTATTTCATCGAATCCCCTCAGCTCCCACGCGTCCCAGAGCAGAACGGCGCCCGCCCAGTGGGGCGAGCCCACCTGCTCAGCACCAGCGGCGCCGCCGGCCTGACCCCGCCCCGAGGCGGCCGCACCTGTGACCGACAGCCCGGGGCAGCCGCCCCGCGGGGCCCAGCGCGGATGGATGGAGCACAGTTCGGATGGATGGGGCACAGCGCGGATGGATGGGGCACAGTTTGGATGGATGGGCACAGCGTGGATAGGGCGCAGCGCGGCCGGGCCCGGGCGCTGCCCTGCCGGCACCTGCCTGTCCTGCCCCGCCCCTCCGCAATCTCTTGCAGCCTGGCGCAGGGAGAGGCCGGTGTCCCGCGGCTGCTCCGGCTGGGGTCGGAGGGGTGGCCTGGGAGCCGCTGAAGCCCGCGGCTGTCACTGGGATTGTCCGCTGGGGGAGAGCGATGAGAGATCGTGTGGGTGGGAAGGGCCTCGAAGAATGGGATTCCGCGCCGTTCCGCAGTTTCAAGGGGCATTCAGGCAACACTGAAAAGGTTGTAAAGCCGTCATGGCTGCTCAAACAACTCTCAAAGGATGTTGAGACTCACAAAGTGTAAATCCAGACATAGCGGGATGAGACAAATCTGTGATGGATTGACCAATCTGTGACTATTAAACACAACAAACAAAATGCAATTCCAGCTCAGGAAGTTTCTGAAGCACTGTTCCCCAGAAGCTGAGAGGCTGTGCCAAGAGAAATATCTGTTTTATATATGTCTTGTTTTTAATCCACTTTCCCTAAGCATCTGTTACTGGCAAACAGGCTCCTAGGTTAAACAGACCTTTGGTCTGACTCGTGATCGTTGTGCATCTCCATTATGTTTACCATTTCCCCTGAGAAAACCATTTCAAGCATCTCCAGTCCTGTTTGCCAAAGGAAGCTGCATGTAGCAGGGGCTCTTCCTGCATTCTGGGACTCTCTAATGATTATGTGGTTGGCTCCAGGGGCATGTGCAGTTCTGCAGTTTCCTTATGGCCTTAAACACATGCTCCCCCGAAGGCACCAAAACGATTTTAAACAGATGTGGCTGGGATACTGGTAGGTCTTCCCTGAGAGCATTACAGTGGAGTGGGTAAAATACTCTGATCCCAGAAACATGAATCAGCGCCTCCAAAAGAAGTTAGGAAAAAGCTGAGATTTGCTGGAGAGGCACTAATAAGAGCCTAATTACTGATGCCTGAGAGCTGAAGGTGGGAAGATGTGATCTTAACCACACTTATCTGTTGTCACAAAAACTTAGGGGCATTAGCTATGTTATCTGACATGCCACCTATCCCTGGGCAGGTATTCAGGGCTGATTCAATCATTTTGTGAACCTTTTTGGCTGAAGTGTTGCTTATTGCAGTCTAGTTCAAAGTGAATTTCTAATGACTTATTTTAAATGAAAATGAGTTTGGTAAAAGTCATAATGTGAAAAAGTGTTACTTTACATACAAAGATGTTAGAATTTATTTGTGGAATTCACATTGTAAAAATCCTTGGTATTAATCATCATTAATACAGCTCTAAATGCATCTCACACTAACAGGCATTAGTAATTTATTCATATTATTTTGTTAGGGTTAATAGAGGATTGGCTTTCTGATCAGCAAATAAAAAGATGTTGCAGATTTCTAAAAACAAGTACCCCCTTGTGTCAGCCAAGCTGCTGAAGAAAAATATTTTCTGTTTAAAAATCCTTATTATAAGATTGGATTGTAACCGGTGCATAAGAAACCTCTATATGTGGAAAAGGAGAAGAGAAAGTCAGGTCAGCCACAGTTTGTCTCTGACTGATGTAAGACTTCATGGCTCAACCAATGAGAAGAACATCTCCTGCAGGCAAGAACTCAGATGAGACTCTATTATGCTTTTGATTTACCTTTTTGAATAAATGATGATAGAGAAAAGCAGTTATCACTACAAAAAAGTGCTGTGGAATCAGCAGCAAGTCAAGAGATTCAGCTGCTTTGATTGAGGTTTTTCATGTGGCACTGAGATGGTAGGAACTCGGTCATTTCTGCAGCAAGATTTCATGAGAGACTGCTTTTGAGATCAAGAGCAAAACATTCAGGACATATTAAGGATGGTATATTACATAGTCTATTAATTTTAAAGGGGTGAGGCACACTTGTAATTGGAGGTAGTCTTGGTTGAATCATTGGGTCTTAGATTCTGTTTTAAAAAATGTGTTTTGTTGTATGCTGTGCTTTTCTCTTACACCTTTTAAATAGGAAAGAATGGTTTCTGAACTGGTAGAGGCTCTGCTGTGATGTAGTAGTCTGGCCTTGGGAGCAGGGTAAGGACTTGTGCAGAGAGGAACAAGCCCTAACCCAGAGGCAACGGGGAATTGCAGCAGTTCCCATGAAGGGTAAAGCTCCTGTTGTCAAAGGACCCAGCCAGTCCAGGGAAAACCATCATATCCCAGTGCACCACACCTGCTCTGGGGTGGCCCGTGCCCCTGCAGGGCACACAAACACTGCAGCTGTTTCTGGACCTTGTGCAGAGAAACTATGCACACTCTATGCTGTCTCGCAGATCTGTACAAGAACCGTAGGGAATCTAAACCTACATCATCATTCTAATTGTTTTTACCATCATCTAAGTTTTTAATCTTTGATAGTGTGTGTATCTTAATTAGGAGCTGATTCTCAAGTGTATTGAAAAGCAACCAAACAAACCAAATAATTGTGTAATTCTAATACATCATTCTGGGTATTCAAAACATCTAATTGCTGTAGCTAATTAAAAACAGGCTTGAACTTAGCCTCCTCCTTGTCCTTTCTTGAACATGCTAAGAGTTTCCAGCATCTAGATCACAATCTAGATCTCAGTATTATTTCTGACACTTGACACCTATTTTAAATTAAGTCTAGGATGAATGAATGCATATAATAAAAAGACAAAGGAGATTCTAATGTACTGAGGCACTTTATAAGGAATTCGTTTAATGTAACATACTATTCTGCTTTACTGGCTGTTTAATATTTAATATTTCTTAGCAGATTAAAACTGTGGTTCTAATGAGAAAAATAATTGAATGATAAATCTAGAAGGTAATTCCCACACTTAAGTCTCAGTGATTTCAGTATTTTGCAGTCACTTTATTTAGCTTGGGAAACTTACATCTTCATGTGTAATGAGGCACAAAGATTTTGGGCTTTGTGGAAAGGGGAGAGAGCAAACTCCAAGAATGCAATGTAACAGCTGCATAGTGGAACACCCTGCAGAAAACGTCGAGGTTGTACCACAAACTCTCCTGAGTTGTGTAAGGAAACTGGGGAAAGTGAAGCAGCCAGAAGCTTCTAAAAATTCTTGTGTCTTATGCTTCCTCTCTTCATCTAGGATGTGGGGGGAACTAGGACTCCTTACTAGTGTTGATAGTTGTGAGGTTAAGCAAAAGTGGCCCATGCAAAGGACAGGTTGTCTACTTTGTCTCCTCCCTTGCCCTCCTCCTTGACAGAAGCATAATGATCTTCAGATCTATGAAAGTCTTTTTCCCCCTCTTGTGGGAAAAAACTTTTAACAAGCCTTTTCTCTTATAAGAAAAAAACATTTCCCTGTAGACTGCCAGGATGCGCTGAGTATGTTTAGTGTTGCTCTTTGTATATTCATGATGCCACTGGGGTAGCAGTTAAAAGTGCCAGTGTTCACATGACTGCTACAGAGAACATACTTCTCTAAAAAGATTGCTCATGGTTTGCTCTCTCTAACCTATGTATTCAACCACCAAACACAGCTTTGATTACAGTATTTTGCAAGTAGCTTCTCAGTGTCATTATACAATTTATTTAAGCATTTTATTAAGAAGCTCAGACATAACCTTAGGCCTCTTGTAGGCACATAACAAGATTTGATTAATATTTTGGAAAATATAAAACTGTAATCTTTGCCTGTTTAAAACTCTTTCAGTTCTTTCAGAGCAAATTAATAGCAAGAAGTCAGTGGAGCCATGCTGCTGAAGGGTCAGGCAATGCTGCGAAGATTGGGCTTCCTATATTAGGCTACTAAGGTGCACGAGCAATGTTTTAGAACATGTAAAGCAAGCAGATGTCATGTTTGGCTGCTCTTTGCAGAATTAAACAAGAGCAAAGCACTACCCCTGTTCCTGCTCAGAAGAAAAGCTAATTATTTAGATGTGAGGGGAAGAAATGAAGCTGTTTTCACGGTCCTTTGGGATTAACATATGATAGCTGAGACCACCTGAATTCTCAGGCTGGGCCATCTTTCCTGTCTAATCTTTAATGAGTGAATGGTGTGCATTTTCCTTTCTCTTCTTCACATTTGGATTCTAGACCTGTGGAGAGCTGTCTGAAATAAGGGTGAATGTGGCAGTGTGACTGACATCTCCTTTCCATACAGATGAGAGATCTGCATGTGGAGATCACAGGCACACCATCTGATCCTGAAAAAAGCATGTGGGATATGACCCCAACTGAAGATATGTGCTTTGGCTAATAAAATTTCTTTTAACCTGCTTTATAATTAGAGCCTGTTTGCAAAGTGTGCTCTGTGATGTCTGGTTCCTATTAAAAAGGAAAATGAAAAATGTTTTCAAGTAGTATACGGGTAATACTGGAACATTGTTTAAACAGCCCAGTACTGTTATAAGAATAGGGACTTACAGATAATAGGAATATGTTGTTTTTGTAGACAACGCTACCTTTTAAAAATGCAAAAACATAGGTACACACTATGGTTTCTGATAAAGCTATTGACTTTGGTATTTGCAAACAGACACATTTAAGTTGTGAAAAATATCAGTTTATGGCATTTGAATATTATTTTTCATTTTGAATATGAGTATCCTAAAAAAAAGTGGGTTTATTTTTCATTTTCCCCCTTGTGGTTCATCATTCCTCCACACTAAATGCTATGGTGATGTAATACTCAGTTCAGGACTTGTTAGTCACTGTCATGGTGTCAATAATTCAGTGGCAACAGAAAATTACAAATGCAAAAAAAGATTGCATTTATGATGGGACAGGTTGACAGGAAGGCCAAATTAGGATGCTGCCTAAAGTGAGTTACTTGCTTATTATTTGCATTAATGGCCGTAAAAGCCGTGACTGATACTCCAGAGAAGGCAGATTGAGATGAACTGCCTTGGTACAAGGCTGCTTTAAAAGTGCCTTGATTACTGTGTGCACAGAGATATAAATTTGCCCTATGTATGAACAACTGAGTGGTCTGCTAAAGTCATTGAATATCATGAACAGTAAAAGGTATGTTTTGTCTCAGAGTTTCAAGACAGGAGCACTGCAGAATCTGAATTTACGCAGATACTCTGTACAAGGCCTCTCCACCTTTAAAGAGTGCACTTAAATTGTTCAGTGTCTGGTAACTCAGTTCATACCTCAGTACAAACTTGCCACTTCTTCAGAAGGTTCTGGCCACTAACTTCAGTACATTGCAGCACAGGATGCACCCCACAGCCACCTGAAGAGGAGATGGAGACCTACTATGTACCTACACGGCCCTTGAGTGGACATCCATAACCTGTCTCAGGGGCAAACAGGCTTTGAGTACAGCCCCAGGTCAACTCCTGCTGACATGGCTAAGCAATGATGTAATCACCAGGCCTGGGTCAGGGACACGATGGGATTTTGTGTATCCTTAAGTAAATGTGTAACAGAAAAGATATTGAGAGATGATGAGAAGAAAAACAGCACTGATGTACCCCAGGTTAAAGGCCAAATCTCACTATCCATAATCTCCTACTGACTTGTCACAGTCAGAAGGTCAAAATACATGTTTATTTTCTTTGATTTTCATTATCCACACTGAAACACCTACACAACTTCAAATCAGCTGGGAGTAAATATTAACAGGGAATAAAACTCATAAAGTTATTTAAAAGACCCTTTGAATTACATGCACTTCTGCTTTCTCTGGTCAAGACTATTCCTTCCATCAGCCTAGGGCCTTGGATCCTTCTTCTCTGTGCTGCACATTAACACTTACCTGACAAGGGTGAGCCTTGCTGGTTGCTGCACTTTTCTAGGTCCTTAGTGGCTTGGATAATATTTAGATACAAAGTTATTGAAGATACCTGTTAGGCAATCCCTTTGAAGGAAAGCTCAGTAGTCTTGAAGATTCAGGGATCCTGTTTGGTAAGTATTTTAAAAAATTTTGGCAGGAAAATCTAATAGGTCTTTGAGCTGATTCTATCATGTGCCAGAGTGGCAGACCCCAAATCTTTGCCACAGGATTCACAAGAATCTCGCAAAAAGTGTGAAATAGTTCAAAACATTGTAACAGAGGAAAAATGAGGTTCTATGGAAACTGTAAAGTCTGACAAGAAGCTGGACATTATACTTTTGTTTCTTACTGCTCAGTATGAGAATAGGCTGACAAGATCCATGAAATATTACAAGGCTCATTTAAAAGTGCCTCAGTAATTGTGCAATTGCTTGCAGAGATACAAATCTGCCCCCATTTATGAACTTCTGAATGATTTCCTGAGTTATTGAATATCACTGAACAGTAAAAGGTATCTTTCGTCTAAGAGTTTCAAGACAGCAGCATATTAGATTCCCTATTTCTTCAGTATTCAGGACAAATATTAGACATGTGAGTTTACAAAGTGAAACTGTAGTTACTTTAAAATGTAATCTCTCAAAATCTGCAAATAAATGAAGAATAAATATTTCCTTCAAAAATTACACTCTTAAATTAATATGGATAGAAGACTTACACTATGATAGTTTTAGGAAGGACATCCCTCAATATAGTTTAAAAAAACTTTATCTTCCTTCTTCTGTAATAGTAGTTGAGGAGGTAGGAAACATAATTTTATAAATTTGTTGGATTATTGCAATGAAAATCTGGTCAGTCAGGACCAAAAGGTCAATCCTGAAACCTTCTTCCAGGTAAAAGTCTTACTCTATTTGACCTTTGACTAAAAACAATTTGATTAACAACACTTTAAAAAACCCCAAACTATCTGAAGAACAATGCTGATTAGTTGTGGGGTTTTTTTGATGTTCTCCACTTAAAGTTTGTCCAAGTGTGAAAATCGCTTTTCAACACAGAAAACAGACCAAATCTCAAGTTTTTTAACCATATCCCAGTTTTTTGGTTGAGACAAATTTGAATTAAATACCAGATGAGCTGGTTTATATGATACATCTATTATACCAATGACATTTAAGTTTTAAAATTAGGAAATGAATTGACCTTGAGCAGCATATGCACTCAAAATTTATAATTAAGAAGAATATTAATCATTTAATTTTATAAAAGGAACAGCTGTTCTAGTTGATTGGAAACAGCTAAAAGTATAAAATGTATTTTGTTAATGCAAAATTAAAAGTTAATTTTATTATAGAGTGCAATTTCGCTACTAGAAATAAATTCTTGAGATGTAAGCAATATATTTTTGTAATGCTCTACCTATTCATCAGAAAGGTCACATGTATATTTAAATGCCATATTACTAAAAAAGTTTAATGATTTCAATTGAAAAGCTATCATAAGATTTAGCTATTTACAGATGAGTATGAAACAGCTATGATGCATATATACTTATTTTTCCCAATGAACTATTTAAAAGCTTTTACAGAGAAATAGTTGTATTAATTTTTTTATATTATAAACTGTTAGTTTCACTTACTTAAGTCTCCTAAGTCCCTAATTTTCAGCCTTTTTGTGTGTGTGTGTGTGTGTGTGTGTGTGTGTGTGTGCTATTCTCACAGATTAAGATTTTCATTAGTATTTGATACTATGGATTTGCACTTAAATACATCTCTCTCTGTCATGACAGGCTTTTAACTAATTGTGACTGTATGTATTTTAACCCGTGCACTTTCAAGCTTTAATGGAGTTATTACATGTATATACAAGGTGCATAGGCTACATGACAGTATTTTTATTTTGTAAATAAGACACTGCCACCCCCTTGACGTGGTGCTGACACTGCCAGGGCGACGGTCTTTTGCCTAAAACCACAATTACTTGCAGGCTTGTACTTAAGTGAGTGGTAAAACTTCCAATATTTCAGTATAAGCTGTGTCTTGTGAAATGAATAAGAACCCAAAATAGTCTGCTAGACCAGACAATATAGGTGCTTGGCAAATTTAGCATGCCTTCAAACTACAGGAAAATCTTTCCATAATGGTCCAGCTTAGAAATCACCACATCTACCATTATTGGGCTAATTTCTGCTCAAAGATGAATGGGTCTCGACTTCTTAATCAGGCTGAACTTGCACCAGAAACCACCCAAGACACTGCCGCAGCTCACGCTAATACTTCATCTGCATCTTGGCACTCACTCAGCAGTGAAAAGCCATTGCCACATGGGAATTATTCTGTCCTGTAATAGATCTCTCATTCCCTGGGATACTGTTGTTTCTCCTTTACTGCTACCAACAAAAGCACTTTCCACTACTCTCCATTTTACGCAGTTTTGATCCATACACAGAATTGAAAGACTATTTAGTGAAACAAACTCTCTTTTAAAGAAATCTGAAAATCTCTAACTCTACATTCTTAACGTAACTTAGCATCAAAGAAAGGAAGCAGATTGCCACTGTGTGCCATGAAACATCTTAAAAAGCAGAAACATTGTGATTCCTGATGAAATATTTAAATCCTACATCAGCAGTAAATGGGATGCACTTTTGTCTCAAAGACTTTTTTTACTAAGGACTTCTAGATCAGGTCCATCAGTTGCTTCCTGCCTTGCTGTCACTCAATCTGGATCTACTTAATATCACTCAACCACATACTTCTGACACCTAAATCCTTGGCAAAGGAATGCCAACTAATGAAGCTAAACGCATTCCTCTCAATGTTTTCTGTAACATGGCAGTTTATAGAAGATTCTTCAGTAGAAAAGAAGATAACTGCTTGGTTATTAATTTAGTAAGTTGACCCTAAGAATATGGTGTGGGAAATTAATTCAGAATAATAAATATTAAAATATTGTTAAGGAGCTGTACCATGGTAACTGTTCATTAATTTCTCATTATTTCAGATATGAGGGTTCTTGTGGTATTATCTCATCTCATTATTCCCCAAGAGAAAAGATTCTTGGCGGTATTTGACATACATACAAACAGATTAGTTTTACATGTCCTGTCATTATAAACATTTATCGAGCTGCGTTTTTTCTTGATTCAGAAGTCCATGGCAAAGTGTATCTCTATCAGCATGGTTGTGCCAAAGTTTGCTTGACAACTGCCACCAGAGGATCTCACCTGAAGCTGAACAGCTCCAGATTAGTCCTGGTGAGGTTCTGAAGGCACTTTTTATTTCACTGTTTCATTAGATAATCAGAAAATAAAGCTGATGTTGTAAAAATATAAGCAGCAAATAACATATTCTCAATACTGGAATGCAAAATTTAGCACATTACTGATCAGGTTGCTCAGTTTGTTTGGCTACATAGATTCCAATTTAAAAAAATAAATAGGGAAATTGCTGCAGTAAGAAAGGTTATTATTTTAAAAGAAATATGCCTAAACTCATACTTACGTGATGCCCAGTGAGAGATAAGAAACCCTAAAGGCTGTCACCATCTATCAGGTACCTTTAAACACAGTTTTGTGCCAAGTATCTTCCCCTCTGCAGGACAGTGACTGCCATTTTGTTGTGCTGGCAGGGTAACATGTATCTCAGCCCCTAAATTCTGCAGTTTTACAGAAAGCATACAGGAAGCATGTTTTGGCTGTGCTGTGCCACAGACAGCTTAGGCTGGGAATGGCTGTTCAGGGCTGGCCCTGTGGCCCGGACCTCTCTGAGAAGGGGCATCACTAACACTGACTGCTGCCCACTTCTGCACAAATATGTATCCCAGTCTGTAGAACTTCACCTGTAGGTTCATTCCCAGTACTGGCACCATGCATTTCTCCTTTTTCTCTCAGCTTCATGTGTAGGAAATAAAACACTGAAAATAATTTTAAAAACCTAACAACCCAACCCCAACCCACCAACCAAAGCCACCAGGCAAACCCGTCCGAAGCAGCTCCCGGGATTTGAAAGGTGTTTACCATGAGCAGCTTTCGGGTCACCGTGCGCGGAGCTCCGCTCGGCCGCCGCGATGGGGCCGGGCCTGGCCCGCCGCCTCAGCGGGAAATGGCGGGAAGGCGGCGGCCGCGCGCGGGGCACCCGCGGGAGGATCAAACGAGATGGGGCGGGAGCGGCCCTGCTGACCCCGGTGTGAACGTGTTTATTTCACGCTGCGGTCGCCGGTCGCTTTACAGAAACATCTCATGCTGGACCCCGCACGGGGTCGAAGACGGAGGGGAACACGTGTATTCAAACGTAACTATTAAATAACCTGTACACAAAACTTCAGTCTGTTACCCTGAAAGCACCGAGGGCCGAGCCCCAGCACGGCCACACCGACGCTGCCACCTCACCCCCGGGTGTCTATGAGCCTCGACCCCGGCGGCCGGGCCGGGCCGGCCCCGCTCTTGCCCCAGCGCCCGGGGCCTCCCCTCAGCCGATCTCCGGGCCAGGCCGGGCGCCTGCCCCGGGACGGCCCCGGGGCCCTATGAGCGTCCAGTTCCGGGCCTGAGGGTCCGCGGAGGCTGCCCACAGCCGGGGTCCTGCTCGCCATGCCCGGCGAGAGTCCGAGAGCCGGCCGCCCTCTGCCCACCGCCGCTGCCCTGCCCCCGGAGGCGAAAGGCCCCCAGACCGGGTCCCGCCGCGGCTCGGCTCGGCCCGCAGAGGCAGCAGCCGCCGGCTGTCCCGGCGGTCACAGGTCGCGGCTGTCCTCCCGCTTGACGCCGTCCGCCGTCGCCTTCAGCTTCTTGTTCTGGTGGGTCTTGACGTGCTTGGCCAGGTGGTCGCTGCGCATGAAGCGCTTCCCGCACTCGGGGCAGACGAAGCGCTTCTCGCCCGTGTGAGTCCGCAGGTGCCGCTGCAGCTCGTCGGAGCGAGTGAAGCTCTTCCCGCAGAAGAGCCAGTTGCAGACGAAGGGCCGCTCGCCCGTGTGCCAGCGCAGGTGCGCCTTCAGGTGCGAGGTCTTGCCGTACACCTTGCCGCAGCCGGGGATGTGGCAGATGTGCTGCTTCTTCTTGCCCGGCTCCGCCTCAGGGGCGCTGCCCGCGGCCGACTGGCAGTTGGGGCAGCGGCAGCGGCGGCACCTCCTGGCCGTGGCCGCCAGGGGAGACTTGGTCTGCAGCAGGGCGGCGATCTGCGTCTGGTACTGAGCGAAGTCCGAGTGCCCCAGCACCAGGCTCCGCGGCAGCGCCGCCGCCGCGGGGAAGCGGTGGCCGCAGCCGCCCGGGGCGCTGGCCTGCTGGATGCTCCACCAGGGGATGTCCTCGGGCGGCGGGTTGGGCGACAGTTGCCGGCAGGGCTGGGCGGGCGGAAGCAGGTTGGAGTACCCGGGCGGCAGGGCGGCCTGGGCGGCGTAGGGGACGTAGGCGGGCGGGCAGCTGGACGGCAGGGCGGCCATGGAGGAGGGCAGCATCTTGACGGGGGAGAACTCGTAGGGATAGGAGGGATCCGCCGGGGGGGTGAGGGGCAATTCGTGCGAACCCCCGAAGGAGGGCTGCAGGTGGTTCTTCTGAGGGGTCAATCCCAAGCTGGGATGCGGCGGCGGCAGCCCTCCCGGGGAGTGCGCTGGCATTTCGCCGCTCCACGGGTGGAAGATCCTGGAGGGGGATCCCAGCGTCGGGTCGTAGGAGACCGGCAGGAAATCCGAGGGCGCTGCGCCCGGCTGCCCGATCCGGCTACAAGTAGCGGCCAGAAGAGCCAGGGGCGAGTGTTTGGCCAAGTCTGGGGAGGCGCTGGGGGTGCGGTCCTGCGCAGGAACGGGAGGGAGGGGAGAAGGGAAGGAGGGAAGAGAGCGCGTTACTCGCCGCCCGTCGACACCGGCCCGCGAGAAACTTCCCGTGCCGCTGCCCGTGCGCGGCTAGGGCCGCCCCGCCGCTCCCCGCACGGCCGGTTAACTTTCCGAAAACAATGCGCACCCGGGGAGCAGGATGGGCCCGGCCCCCCCGCCCCGCCCAGAGACCGGTCCCGCCTGCGGTCAGTGCCGCCGGCCCCGCCGCCGCTCCTGGGCCGGGGAAGCAGCCGCTGCGGGCAGGGAGGCAGTCCCCGCTCCCCCCACACCCCTTGCCACGGAGCACTGCCTGGAGTTAGTGACGGGCTGCTGGCGGGAGAGGCAAGTTACCAGCCCGAGAAGCCCGAGCCCGGCCTCCTACCACCGCGGGGATCCCCACCTACCTCTCCGGGCCGCCCGCCGGATAAAACCCCGGGAGGGAGGCGGCTGACCCCAGCTGCACCCGCGTAGTGCGGGTCACAACCGCGGGACTCGGCGCAGTGCGAGCTACACCGGGCGTGGGTACTGACCTGGAGGAAAGCCTGGAGAGAGTCGTTCCGGAGGACAGCCACCGCAGCCATGGCTACTGCGCCCGGGGCGAAGGGTAGGCGCCGGGGCACTGCCGAGGCATGAGGACGCCGAGGGGAAGACGAGAAGCTTCCCAGTTTCCTTCTCTCTCCCCCTCTCTCTCCCTTCTGATCTTTTCGCCTCCGTGCGCGTCCCACCCCCCCGCGCTGCGCGATCTCCGCGGACTGTCTGACTGCGCCAGGATCACCTCCAAGAATTTGATAAGGACTTTGCCGGGCCGCCAACCAGTCAGAGGGAAGATTTATGGCTTTGAAGTTTGCCGCTACCCAATCATCAAAGAATAGCGGCTCTTTCAGAAGCGAAAGCAAATCCTTTGAATCCACAAAGCTCCTATGGTGTGTTTGTTGGTCTGGATAAAAGAACTGATTATTAGGGGGGATGGGAAGGGAGGAGATAAAGGCGGGACAATTAATGAAGTAATCACTATGTGGGAAATGTATATACACAAATAATTGGATTTTCTTGATCAAAGGACCCCTTACCGCCTAGAGACCCTCACGTTGGATGTGCAAGACACTGGATCCCCCCTCCTTTTTTTTTTTTTTTTTTTGCAATTAAATTTGTGGCAGAGCCCTAAAGTGACAACGCGTTTTTGTTATCACTCGAGGAATCTGCCTCCGGATTCCTCAGATAGTGTTTAATGACTCAAAGTAACAGAGCACAACGAGTTCACCTGATCGGGGCTGGTCGATCCCAGCCATAAAACTTCCCTGGAGTAATTGTCGGTGGTTCCTCCCCGCTCCCTCCCTTCGCCCGCCCTTCCCCTGAGGCTGAGGGGTATGCCCTCGATATGACTCCGCAAATAACCGCGCATTTTCTCCTCTGGTAGCTGGATTTGTTTCACTTCGCTCAGCCGGCGTTGCCCCGTTGTTAGCGGGAGCCTCCGCCTGGCGCGGGGCCAAGCCAGGCGCCCAGCCGAGCCCGGGAAGGAGCGATGGGCTGCCACCAGCAGCAAGAGCTCTCAGACAGGCACACTGACAAACCGGGCAGCCGGGGAACAGAAGGAAAAAGTTGCCTCTTCCCTAGCGCGACCCGGGTATAAAAGACATAATTTCTTTAAATGAAGACCGGAGTCTCTCTTGGCGGGCCTGCCGAGCCGGCCTGTCTTGCGCCGGGCGAGAGTGCAGGTCGAGGCGGCTCCTCGGGAGCACGAACTGGGTCTCTGTCTCAGCCGTTCTCTCACTTCCTGCCCCAAAGTCAAAGTCGGACCCGAGGGCTTTGTTACTTCATCGAGGGCTTTGTTACTTCATACCGCACCTTTCGGCCTATGTCTATACATATCTATACATGTCTATACATGTCTATACGCATGTGTGTATGAAGGATCTAACCTGCCTTGCGTTCGACCATGTGTGAGGCTATTGACCCTCGAACCAGCACCAGGCACATCTGGGTCACAGCTTGCCGCCACCGTCGGCTGCTGAGCTCGGTGGGCTGCAGGGCTGGCGGGACCTCTCGCATGTGCCGCCCAGCGAGGGGCAGGCGGGGCCCCGCGCCTCTCCGCGGGCCCGCTCAGCTCCACGCTCCGCCGGGGGCCCTGGAAATGCGCTCCTCTCCTCCCCGCTTCCCCATCTGCTCCGAGGCCACCGCAAACGCCGGCCTGTTTGGCCAGGTACCAAACCAGGACGTTCATCTTCTTGAGGAGGTGGGGGTGCCCTTTCGGACAGATGCTGGCTGGCTCTGGTCCTCCGGAGCTGTTTGCACAGGTAACTCGATCCTCCCCGCAGTCGCTGGGTTCAATTGTATTCGCACCGCCACTGAAGTCTCTTTAAACGCCAGCACACAGAGATCTTTATCTGCCTTTCCTGTGGAAACAATCACTGTCCGCTCAAAGACTTTCAAGAGTTGTAGGGCTTGAATTAGATCGGTTTCTTTGAAGGGATTAAAGTGCCAAGTCCTCTCCCACGGATCCATATTGAGTCCTGGGGAGAAATAAAAGCTCGACCCCGTGTAACACTACGCAGCGGCCATATCGAGCTCTTCCCATGTGCCAGGTAATCTCTTCACCAGGTTGGTAACAGGAAGACAAGGGTCCCGCATGCAGCGCTTTTACAACGCACTGATGCACCGAGGCAAGGTTCGCCGCTGCTGCAGGACCAGGCGGCTCGGCCCCGCCAGCAGCCCCCGCCAGGGCGTGAGCTTGTGGACGACAGGGCTCCCCATCGGCCTGCAAGGGTGCAGGGCTCACGGGGTCCGGCACCTCCATCCACCACACAGGAACACGTCCCAGTACCGCCGGTGCGCGATCCGCCGGGAGCTGCGCGGCGTTCGCACGGGACATGGCTACAAACGAGGAATCACAGCGAGCCCTGGCCGACAGCGCGGCCGGGAGGACGCGCACACGGGCACAGCCCCGCACAGCCCCGCCCGCAGCCGTCGGGTGTCCCCCGCTCACTCCAAGCTCCAGCCGCGCCACGAGAGCCGCATCGGGGCAGAAGCGCACTCGTCGTCCCCTCGAGTCAAAGCTGTAGCCAGGGTAGCCGGAGTCCGGGGGAACCCCGACGGGGGGAGCCCAACCCGCACCTCTGCTCCCTGGAGGAGCAATACCTCGCCAGACAAGAGAAAGGCCGGCGTTCGCACTTGCATTGTCCCTAAACCTCTGTATCCCCAAACTTATGTCAAACCCAGAGATCTACGAGATGCCCGATTTAACCCCTACCTCGATTTTTGCTATTTCGTTTTACCTACTAACTGCCAGAAGAATACTCAGAACAATATTTCTACACGAAATGAGAGGGGCTAGGTAGATCAGGAGACACAGAACACCCCGAGGTTCCCTCCATTCTCTAAAGTACAGTATTTCCCCAGGTATCTCAACGAACCAAAATGATTTGTCAAGTTACAAAAGAGTTAGTGGAAAGCTGGGTAAGTTTCTATACAGCTGCCACACTACAAATGCCATAAATCTGCATCCAAGGAAGCACATTACTTAAAAACCGAGAATAAATTCTCATTTCTGGAAGAAACCAATGGGCTGAAAAATGAAACGTTGCAGTCATAATTTTCTGTACAAATAATTAGTGTTCAAACTCGGAACATTTCAGTCTCCTGAAATGTATTCTTAATGAAGTGATGTTCAGAGCTGTCATTAAAAATGCAGGGCAGAAAGATCAAAGTACAATATTTATTTTAGAAATTTGTTTCAGTTATCAGGAGATACAGGTATCAAGGCCAAGTATCAATTCAGTTACACAAAGCACTATTTCCATGAGAAACGGGCTGCCGCTAAGTCCTAGTAGAGCAGAGGGACACGAGAGATGAGTCGCAGCGCGGGAGGAGGCGCGGGGCTGGGGGCTGCTCCCGGCGGCGCAGCCGGGCCAGGGGCCGCTCGGAGAGCGCCGCTGCAAAGCACAGCCCTGCGAGGAATTTGCCTGCGGGGCCGGTCCCGACCGGCCGGGCTCTGGGGCCGGAGCGGCGCTCGGGCCCACCGGGGAGACAGCGGCAGCGCCATCGGCGCCGGGGGCAGCACGGCGGCCCCGATGCAAAGAGCCGGAGCCTGAATTGCTGAACTGCTCCGGCCGCGGGGCTGAGGCGCAGGGGACACGGCTCCCACAGCCCCGCTGCCTCCATGGGATCCTGCTTGCTACAGCGGGCGGCGAGACCCCCACCGCCCCCGGGCTCAGAGGGGCTCGGGCTGCACTGCGTTGGATGGCTACCGTCGATTTAAACACAGTGGGTAAATCAAGAGTCACCATCACAATTTCTTAAACAGGTGTCTTAAAAATCAAGATTTTTCAAATTCAGGTATCCCAGAGTGGCTGTACCACCACGCAGGGCTCTGTGGACTGTGGTTTGAATGCAGGTAGCATACCTGGGAATAACAGCTGCTTGCATGCCAGTGGTACCCTCCATGGTTTCTGCTGTGCCTCTGACTTAGGGCCCCAAGTACCTCATCCTGGAGCCTACCCCAAAACCTGTCCCAGTGGCACTGCCACAGCCTGGTTCTCTCCTGACATTCACAGTCCCTCCAAACACATTTGCAGTCACTGCCATGACCCCCTGAATCCCTCCTGTGTTCACCCCAGTTCTTCAGCTCTTCCAGCACAGCCATGAACAACCCTGGAAACCTGGATGGGCTCTGGCCACCTGCCTGTCCACAACTTGGGCTTCCTGGGTTGCTTTCAATGAAATACTGTTCTTTAGCAATTGTGACAAAGGATCAGAAACAGGATCATTTTAAAGTGAACAGCTTTAAATTCAGCCAGGCCTCCTAGTCAAGTTGTCCATGAGAGGTGGCAAAATTTAAACCTGAAAAAGCTTTAATAAGCTTGCTCCATAAGGCTGTGTCTTCACATCGTGTCTCATTCTTTCTGGTTTAAAGATGTACTAACAGAAACCCCCCATCCACAACAGCAAGAAGTTTCACCAGAAGGTAAATTACCCTAGGTATACAGCATCAAGCATGTGTGGACACACTATCAACAGTTCTGAGTTCTGTGCCATTAATACTATTTTTATCTACTTCAGCATATCCACATTTTTACAGTAGACAACATTACTGGCATAAAAAGAGGAATCACCAGTTCACACCGTGTAATTTGAACATCAGTAGATGAAAATAAAAGAAACATTAAAAACTACTATGGTATCTCCTGGTTTTTTCTGTGCATAAGGGAAAAACACAAAACCCTAGACAAGATCTGCATGTGTAAAAGCATATTTAGGATTTAAAGGCTTGCCTCAACATTTCCCAGTCTAGGTGTGGATTTGACAAAGATTAATGGAGGATTTCCCAAACTTCTGAAAGCTGAGTTGCCCTTTATGAGAAATAGAACAAGTTGTATGCCTCACAAAGTTTTATGCCTCACAAACCTGTTGTCAATGGTTTAAATATCTTCCCATATTCATCTTCTGCTCCATCCTTGGCTGGCCCTTTGTGACTCTTTTGCCTGTCTTGGGGAACATTGGTGAGCATTTTTGGATATACTTCCTTCCCTTGCTTCCACACTTTAAAAAAGAATCAGACTCTTAATCATAAGAATATTGAAAGTGTTATTCTTGGCTCTACTTGGAATGCCTGGGACACTTTTAGTTCAAAATGATCGTTTCAAATTCTCTGGAAAAGCCTTTCTGACTCTGGCAGACATGGCTGCATTTTCGTCACAACTCTAACAGCTAGAAATGGGCTTCTGCAAAACAGAGAGCAAGCCAAGACTCTGGTGAGCAGCTGAAAGGAATCTGCTGTGTGCACCCGGCTTCTCCTCTCATTTGGGGAAACATTAAGTAAAAAAAAGCCTGTGTATTTTTGATGGAATGCATTTATTTGGGGAAGACGGGATGGGAACTTTTAATTTTATAACTACAGAAACATATAGCTATTTTTTTTTTTGCATTGCAATTACTCAGTATAGAATGAAAAGGTAATTAAATTGTTATTTGCTTCCTCTTAACTACAGAGAGTGTATTATCTAAAAATTTGGTCTCATGATAATCAATTTTAGTTACTTAGTATATTTATTGACAAATTAAACAGCTGTCTATACTGTGTTAGAACTGGAAACAGCACGAAGTTTATCCAGAAAGATCATTGTTTAATCTACACATAAATACTGGATGATCACATGGCTGCCACATTGCTATTGATGTGGCTGAATGGATTAATCCAACACTGTAAAAATACACCTGTTACTTAATGAACTCATGCTGTAATTTTAGAACCTTTTGGTAGAGAAAACAGTAAGTATTTTCTAATGGCAGATTTTTCAATGTTTCAAGAATCACTTTTGAAATAACCCATTCTTCAGGTTTCAAGAATCACTTTTGAAATAACCCATTCTTCAAGGACTACTGAACAAGAACGTATAAAAATGTCCATAATCTTTATTATAAAAAGCAAGTGCTCTATACAAACTCTTCAACAACTCCACTTTAGCCAGAGGGAAAAAATGGAGATGTGAAGAAAAAGTGCAATAGTAGGGTCAAAACAGGGACATGGATATGGTACATGACTGACATTAAAGGTGTCTCAGGTAAGAGATACTGTCTTCACACTATGGGAGAGAATCTGAAGACCCTCTCTGTACAATGCTTTCAAGGTAGGTTTTCCAGTAATACAGGCATATTAGTGAAAGGCAGCCTATAAACTATGACATAGGTGAGTGCCCCCAACAGGGGGAGAGTTTTTGAAAGGGACCTAGAAAAACTAGATTTCTAAATTGAGGCGTTTGTTTTTTTACATGCCAGTCTTCTTGACTGCCACCAGAGGCTCAGGATCCCATGAAAGATTGGGGAAAACTTCAATTACAATTCTGAAATGACTTATCTCTCCCTAGCTCAACACTGCTCTCATAGACTGTCAGAAAAGTCTTTTCAGGAAAGCAGTGTACAGTGTGTTTCTCTGTCATTTCATAAACTGATGCATTAAGTGGTACAGAATAATACATAAATAGTTAAATGCATAAATTACATGAACTACCCAAATATAAATTTGCTTCCCTCCAATTCTGAAAATAAAAATAATTTCAAATGTATGTCAAATATACAACATTTTTATCATGCTTTCCATCCTCACACAACTACAAAAAGATGAAGTCATTCTAACCATTCTCTTACACACTGGAGTCTACTTCCTTCCCCTTCCTTACAAGGAGAACGACCCTTGCCATACACACAACTGCTCCAGGCTTGAAAAGAGGAGCTCCTTGCCTCAGTTCTGCACAGAGATTACGAGGCTGCTCCTCATCAAACACTTAAAAAAACTTACCCCAGCTCAGCTGAAACCTCAGGAGTACTAGCTGAGGCATGTACCTCCTGCTGGCTGGCTGGCCATGCCAAATCAAAGCAAACAACCCTAATCTGGGAATAAATCACATTTCACTTCAGTCTTCAATCAGCTCCTGTTGCTCAGGGACAAACAGCTTGACCAGTTGTTTGAGAACCCAGGGCAAGACCAGGAGAAAGGATATTCTCAAACATGAGTATGACAGCATGGTCATGACTCGTGAAGCAGTCTAATGAATAGTATCATTTTTCTCACATTTCTGGAAACCTTGAGACAGAGGGGGAAAAAAATCTTCAAATGGTTACATTTTTTGGCTTTTCTCCCTCAGTAAGTCTCATATTCCTATCTTCCTACTGCATGAAGAAAGCATGATATTCTACTGGCATTGAGCTAAATCACACATTACATACGAAAGAGAGAAGAGCCCATGGCAAAGCATAGATACTGCAGCAAAATGGAAATGTATTGGTCTAAATTACCTAATTCTTATGCCTGGAAATAAGAACGAGACCATGATGCTGCAGTGCTGGCACTCCAATGCCCAAATGATATAGAAATCTGTGACTGAAAACCACTGACTGCTTCTTAGGAGGTCACACTAAACCACAAAGAACTATTTCGTTTTGTCTTAAAAAGAAAGCTTGGAGAAAAATCCAAAAGCCAAGTCATGCAATTTCATCTGTCATCAGACTAACTTCATAAAATGCTGTCATTCTTATCAATGCACAAGAGTATGGGGCTGAAAAATCATATTCTGTCAAGATTCTTACAGAAGGTAATGAAATAGATGGCCAGAAAAACTGAATTGGGATCATAATTTATTACTTATTTCTACTTCCATTGCTACACATGCTAAGTGTACTTGGCACACGGAGCGATTCAGAAAGAAGCTGCTCTATAGTGCCAATGATTCTCTTTAATGAGATACAGTTACCACTTGATTTATAATTTCTGCTGCCTGTTCTCATTAAGGGTAAGGTAATTTGCATTCTAGAAGACTGTTTACAAGAGAACATAGCAATCAAAATCCCTCTAAATCAAGTTTTAGAAATGTACACAGTGAGGCTAGAGGTAGTTCTAGCAATGTGCATAGCTTTATCCATTAAACTCTACTGCAAAGACCCAAGAGAAGGTGTTACATCTCCAGTTTTATCTACTTTTTCAAATTAGTATAGCATTCATCTAAGGAATTTTATATGGGAAGAGAAAAAATGAACTTTCTGCTTGAGCCTTCTGATACCCTGGTGACCCTCTTCCTCCTGGGAGATCCTATGCTGTTAATTTAGACACCATATGCCTCACTGGTCATCAATTCAACTGCTGCTCTCTATGTTACAGCCTTCACGGGGATTTTGATCACACTGCCTACAAAACGAATAATTTCCTCTACCTACTGTTGCTTTACCAGTCAGACAAGTCCCAGCTGATCAGTATTTTCTTATAAATACTTAGAAACAGCACAATCTAGTCAGCTTTGTTCTTTCTTTTGGTATATGCTTCTCCACTATCATTTATACACTATTGCAGTGCTCCAAGTAAAGCACCAAAAACTGGAAAACAGCAGAGGAGGAATGTAGGAAAAAGGAGAGAGAGCTACACAGACTCTGAACTAACACTACTGGTCAGATGTCTGAAGGTAAGCCAGCATTTTGGGAGGGCTCAGAAGCAAAAGCTTAACCATAAAGGTGGAGAGAATGGGCAACCTGCAAGCAGACAGCACATCAGTGCTGAGACTGACTGGAGAAGCTAAGAATAAGCATGGAATTACACATGTTTATGCTGGCCACACTGATTATGAGAATACCAAGATGAATGGAGCAGCTCAGCCTGAGCAATTGATTGAAGCTGTTTTCATCTCTGTGGGGTGTTCTTTAACATTTCACTCTATGCAGCCATATACAGCCACCTCTGACACTCAACTCATATATACATTCAACCTAGATAAGGTGTGGAAACTTTGCCTCCCCTTCTCTCCTGCCACCAGCCAGAAAAGCAACTCCACTGTTTCCCTTTTTTCTATTTGTAAACTTCTGTCAACTTGGCAAGTTTACCAGTGACAGAGTAGGAAAGGATATACCAGCCAGGTGTGGGAGGAATATTCAGGATATTTTTCTGAGTAAAAGGAGTGCAGCTGCTGAGCTGGGTGGAAATATAGAAATTGGATCAACAAGCAAAATCTTGTGACAGTCCTGAGTAAGAAGGTGGTCAAACTGCAGTGAGTGTACTGCGAGGAGCTTTAGCCACTTTGAGCACATCATCTTTAAAGCATTTATCTTCTCAACTCCTCTATAAAGAGGTACTATGTTATTATTGCTTTTTTACCAAAGGCAACACAGGGGATCACATACCTTGTTCTATATCATACATTAACTCCGCTGAAGAGCAGGGAGTTGCACTGATGAGCAGAGGTACACAACTCGGGACTAAATAATATGATGCTCCACCTCATTTCTCTTGCAAAATCCAAATTCTTTTCTATAGCACTCCCATCCCCCTGATTTCACATCAATCTCTTCTGACACTTGTACACTCCTTTAGCAATTTTTGAATGATGAGCAGTTGTTGATCTTTCAGACAGAATAAAGACAGAGTAAAACCCAGATAACCCTGGACATTCAGAGGGGCAACAACAAGACTGTGGAGGCAATGAGGAGACAAACATTCAGCCTATACAAATAAAGCACTGAGCCAACACACCACACCTATATTTCTACTCTTCCTGGTGGACAGTGATTAGAGCATATGATAAGTAAAAAACCAGATCCCAACACCTTTGCTTTACAAAGAAGAAATACACGTTCGGTGGGCTGTACTTAACCAGATGTGCTTCTGTAACTCTAACACTGAACATACTGAGCAGAAATAACCACATACTTGCTTACTTTTAAAGGCCATCCCTCCTCTGCTTTAGCAAACTCTTCACTACAGGATTCTTTCCAAGGCACTGGTTTCACTTGCCAATCATCAAAACAACCACTCTCAGTGGTGATGACCTCCCCTGCAGACAGATCTGCAAGCTTTGCTCCTGAAACAGCTTTGGGAATTAAGTAACTCTATCATCTGTATTTCCTTGATCTCACACACGGGTGCAGTTAGAAGAGCTAATTTTCCTCCACCTCAAGTAGAACATCTTTCTATGCCCGTTTTCTCCTCCCCTCAGTCAGTCTTCCACCAACTTTTCCCAGTGAATCCTTGTACTGCTGTATATGATCAAACATAGTGAATTTGGTGCTCTGCAAATACATGAGGCACAAACACACAACAGTATTGCTGGATCAGCTAAGTTTTGGGACACAGTTTTTTCCCTTACCAGCAACTTGTCGATCCATGTTTGGCTGCTTCCCTCTAACAGTCTTACAGGCATTATTTATGAGGTAACCAGCATGTTCACATGGGAGTCTGGAGAGTACAAAAGAGGAATAGAAGTTTGGGGTATTTTTCGCTCTTGACCACTCAGAAGAATTTAGAGGATGTGGACAATTATTTCTGTCTCACCCTTGTTCAGCACCTTTCCTTGATGTCCTAAGTTTCAGCCCAGGTTTTGTTGTTGTCCTTTATCAATATACACTGACAGACAAAGAGCTAAATGAAGACTCATAGGATGTTGAGAACAAGTTTGTATTCCTGCCTCTCAAGAGCATATTTGAATTATTGGTAAACACAATGTTCCAGATACTGATTAATTATTTTGTCAAAACCAAAACCAGTGTGATTTTAATGGAAGTACTGAGGGTTAGTCTGGCTGAGCAGACAGATTATTTATTTATTTAATTGTAAAAGGCCTGTAAACATCTGAGATCTTTACATACAGAGAAAATGATAGTATCTATATTTAGATATTTGAGAGAAGCAAGGGTTTTTACAAGATCTGGAAAAATCAAAGTGATATATTTTGATCTTTGGGTATTTTTCTGATATCTCTTGTTCTGTTTAATTTGGAGGTGAAAACTTAAATACATGTTAGAGATACTCATCTCTGTGCAGTTTGTCTAAAGAAGCAAATAATTTCTTGCAATGTAATGAATCCCAGTATAAGGGGAAAAGTAAGTTATTTTTAGACTACACCATTCTCACAATGAAGTAAAGAAAGAAAACAATTTCCTCAGATGAAGGATTACCACTATTTTTGCTTCAATATGATTATAAAAATGATGGATAAATTAAAAAAAGATATTTACATCACACCATCTAGTAGCATATTTATAGAGAGACACCTGGAGAAACATTTCCTGATAATATATACTATATATCACCTTATTATGATTTTTATCACCTGCTAGGTAGTCTTTCTGAAGTTAAAACTACTAAATTTCTAGCATACTGAGAAATTACTATTTTTGAAAATTATTAATTCCAGAATTTTTTTCTTGTGCTGATATCTTCTGTAAACTTATAAAAGGAAAGATTTTTTCCAAAGCTTATGGTAAGATATAAGATAATGGTTATAAAATAATCCTTTAAAAACCTGACACTGATGAAGTACTGCATTCCTAAAAAAAAAAGTTTTACTTTGAACCATCAAAAATTGAAGATTTTTTTTTCCTGATCTTCAAAAGAGGAACCAGATCTCATGATACAGATTGCAGTATTACAGCAATTTCCTATTGTAGAAAAGGTATGAATTTTATACCTGGAACATTTTATATGCCTTTACTTTTGTAATTCAAATTACTAGACAATTTGTAATTTTGTTCTAAGCAAACCTATTTGTAGTTGCAGTAACTACACCATTTGGCTTCTCAAGAAGCTTCCAAAGCATCTTAAAGTGGTTTTCTACTGCAGGTGTTACATACATTTTAAGACACTCTGCAAGATGATTTAATGCTTTATTATAGTATATGATGAGAAAAATCTTCAAAATTTACTAAAGGCTGCCTCTACCATGAAACCTAACAGTTCATGTCTTTTTTCTTCTTGTCTCAAGTAGCTTCCTCTCTTTTCTTCTAAGTCTCTCTCATGGAAGTTTTTTACTCCATTGTTCCCAAGTCCATTAATTCCCTTATGAAAGACCATTAATACTTCTCTCTTCATGTCCATCCTTTGAAAGTCCTCTTCTAAGTGTCACCCAGAAATTGGATACAACAGAGATTAGCACTGTAGGAAGCCACAGGGTGAAACAAGAAAGCTTTGCCCCCTCTGAAATAACAAATTATGTGCTCTCCATTTGGTTGCATGCAGCAGTTGGAAAAAGCAGTGAAGCTGGCAACTTGTCACTGCACTGTGGCAGAGACAATGAAGAATCTGCCTCTAATTCTTTTAACACAAAGGAAGACAGAGAGAAAAACCATGGCCATGTTTCCTGCATGCTGTGACTGAGCAGAAGAAATGGCAACAGAAATTTCAGTAGGAAATACTGAAATTTCCCAAGAAAATACTTAATAGTCCTCAGAGTACTGTCCATAGCTCAAAAATACCTTAAAAGAAAGAAAAGTAGCCTTTAATGCAGTTGAATCAATACCTGTCATAAACACTGTATTTCCTTTGAAAGTTTGTATCACTTCTAGCCTGTCAGCAACATTTTCAAGTACTGCGTGTATGTACTTCTCTCAGAATCAAAGGAAATACTTATATTCTCAGAATTTCCATGTGCAAACTAAAAAAAGAATTTAAAAAAGTAAGCTATAAAACTGGAATTTCTTTCTGAAAGCACTTTATTGAGTTACTAACGAGTTTCTAATAGAGAAAACTTTCAAATTGCTTATACCTAGTGGTTTAACAACAGGTATGCTCACCTTCTTCGATTGTACTGCTGCACAGGGAGTCCAGAATGTTGTCCTTTTTGCCTCCTATTTTCTCCATAATTTACAGATATATTCTAAAAACCATTGGGAATTTCCATCTTAAGTGTAAAAACCATGCAGAGCTAGTTCAACAAAGGTAGCCATCTCTAACAATCTCAGCAAACACAACACAGCTGACAGCTGAATGTTACCAATGGGGCCTCAGAAACAGGGCTTAACAATTTTGTTTAAGATCACAAGTTCTCCACCAACACTTGAGCCATGGAGGAATGCCCATTAGCTGCTATAAAAGCAAAACTGGTAGGGCTTTGTGTTTCAGTGGAGGGCCTTAAAGACACACACCAACACATTGGAGAGTAATATAAATTCTTCAATTTAGATAATTTGCACTCTTTTCTTCCTCTTGATAATATGAAATCACCCTTTGTTTCAGTTAAAAACATTTTTTTGCTCTACATTTAATCATGTTCATATTTCTTTCTGTTTAGCTCCCACTAGTCCCTTTACATAGCATTCAGTATGATTTTATATTGTGAAGAAAAACCCATTCTGTAGCTAGAGTTGTTTTGTCCCACTCTTGTTTTCTTTAATCTTTTGTTTGATGCATGGAAAGATGCTAACCTTTTTGTACTGTCTTAACCGCAGTGATCCGGGAGCAAAGCAAATGAGATTTGGTAGATATGTTTCTGTTGTCATTATTAAACTTCATATGCTTTGCTATGTAGGCAACATGTTTTATTTCTCTTAACCTGAAAGAGGTTTCTGTCTTATTGTTGAAATTTATTAAGGACAAACAATCTAGGGCTTATAACAGGCCTGTAGGCAGAACAAAGCCCTTGTCAAATGGAAGGGTTGGCTGCTCAGCTGGGTAGCATGTAAATGTGCAAAAAGAACTGTTCTGTTCAAAGACGCTAGATATGCTTTTTAAATAAAACATCTCATAATTGAGAGTTGCCATTTAAGTGTTGTGTTGGAAATGTTAATTTAAAAAATTAATTTAACTGAAGAAATACAGCGGCAGTGAATTTTTGTTTGCAAACTCTCATAATAAATAAAATCCCACATATCACTCAGGCTTTTATTAGAGGCTCAGCATTGTATGTTTCTCAAACAGCAGTTTATTGTCATTTTATAGCACTGTGTTATGCAAGTTCAGTGACTGCTGTACTCACCTAGGCAGACTCTGTAAACCTAATCTTATCCAAAAGGTATTTTTCATTTTTAATATAGGCGATCACCCTGCCTGTTTCTTTAACATAGTATCATGTCTCAAAAAGTAAGACAGTTTCTCATTCTACAGTTCATTTAAAATTTCTCATTATGTGCCTCTTTGCAAGAGCTGAAATTAAAATGACAGATAAAGATAACAACATAATAGGCATTTTTTTAATGCACTGGTCCACTTGGGCACAGGCAGCTCTTTTTTTCTCCTCTGTTGAAATGTACAATCAGGACAGTATCATCAATTAGATTTTTCACTTTAACTTTCCATAATGTTTCCAGACTTCTCTATTTGGCAAAGACAATTGGGACAGATTTCTTTATTTTTTCCTCTGGCCTAAAACTCAAAACCCCCCACTTCCCAAACTGTTACCACCGAAGAGTTTATTAAATGGCTGAAAAAGACAGCTGGTCCCACCATCTGTTAAAAATTTTCAGGGGCCAAATGAAACAGGTTACACCTTTAGCCATGCCAAGTCTTCCAATACCCCCTCCCTCTCACAGCCTGTGGAGGGCTAATCTGAATTTCACGCTCTGATTTTGCTATTGCTAATGTCTGAGCTTCTTACGTGTGCTTCTTGTAGTTGCTTATATTAGTTCTCTAGCAGTATCAAAAGCTCCCCTCTCCTTTCAACCCAGCTCATTTGCAATCAACAGAATCCTGGCTCTATAGTCTCCTTTACAATAAGATACTGTACCTTGAAGGAAACCCACAGAGAACCTAATATCTGACTTTTTTTTGGAGCAACAGAGAAAACCAGGAGTACTTTTCTGTTGTTTTGCAGCCACTTTTCTATAAATGCTAATGGAAGTAATTCTGATGTGCCAACAAAGACGGAATCTGCAACACACTGCAGGTGTGAGGGGGCTGAAACAAAAGGGATGCTAACCCTAATGGTATTTCTTGTCATTAACAATTCTTTGATGTTCATACTCGAGGCTCTCTTTTATCTTGCAGTTTTTCAGCCATCTTTGTTAACATGCAGTGCAACTAAACCTTTTTTTCCTTAACCTTTAAAGACATCTGCAAAATGTTTATGCTAAGTTAGTTTCCATAGCATCTATCTATAACACACATTGAAGTAAAATGAGATAAAGCTTGCAAGGTTATTATTAAAACATCAGTAAGTTCCTATCATTAAGTGAAAGAGCAGATCAATAAAAAGAAGCTCTTAATGTTACTTTAATAAGGATGAGTTTCTTGTAACAGGACTGGGGATTAACTTCAGTGTAACAGAAGCAGTGTTTATAATGTAGCAGCTATGTTGATAAGAACCAGTTTGTTTTACTTGTACTTGTTAAAAAAAGAATTAAAAATATCTCTAAGTTCCCATATTAAAAAAGCATGTCACAATGTAATATATTTAAAGACATTCTAATTTTCCAGAAGGGATTTCTTGACCACTAAGTGGGCAGTGGCATTCAGTCAAGGAGCTGTAGGTGGAGATTCTCCACATCCATCTGTCTTTCCATGACTTACAGATGGAAAAACACCATTGTCTTTTAAAATGTTCAACTCAGTAGGATGACAGTAAAATGAAATGAACAATCAAAGCACACAAGATGCCAATCTGAGCTACTGCACAGCACTAGCAGCAAAGCCAGCGTTCTGCTCTCGTCCCATCGCTCATGTCCTGTTAGATCACATCCCATTTTATCATGCTCTGTTGCATTATCGTTGCAGCATGCTGGAATGTCAAACGAGCAACGTAATCAATCAATACCAATTTCCAGTTGGAACTCAGCTGTAAATCTCTACTGAGTTGAAGATACTAGAGATTGTAATACAAGTTATCAAAATTTAAAGTTTTATGAAGCTTCACATTTTGTTTTTCTTTCAAAACTTCATTTCTAACAGGTCAATTTAATCAAATAAATTAAGTCTGTGTCTGCATTAAGAACAGCACCTTTGAATTTGAATGTAAACTTCCATCAAACTAATCCTACATAACAAGAACTGAATGCTCATTCCTGGGGTAATAGAAATTACAAAATTAAAAGTTTGTGTTTCAAAGATTTTGCGATCTCAGTAAGAGCCATTTTGTCATAGAAGTCTGTACATAATCTCCCCAGTTGTGTAACTGTGGTAATTTATTGCTTCTAAGAAGGAGAAGCAGCAAAACCAAAAATCACTAAATAAATCATGTGACACAATTTTGGAAGTACCTTCTGTCCATTCCTCTCCCTTTGCTAAGGGCCCCAATGTAGCATCTCCATATCCCCATTTCTCAGCTGCACTGTGATGCTGTACTCCAGCTTTCTGAGGATCACTTCCAGCAGAACCTCAAGATTCTGCTACCCCTGTCCTGGCCTCAACCATCTCCACCAGTGCATTAGACAGCATGGGGCCCTCAGTTCTACTGTTCCAGTTTTAGATAGGTCTTTGTCAGAGACTTGCCATGATCAGTAGCACGATTTTTGGAAACAGCTGTGACAGGCCTGCCTGCCTCTCAGCACTGAACTCCAGCCCAATGGATGACATCCAGTCTTTGTTGTGCTGATATTACTTCACTTAGAGATTGAGATGAGATGTTCACTGGTAATGGGTCAGAAATTGAGGCTTGGATCTTTTGCAGAAAAAAGCACACATGTTGATCTACCTACTTGCCATCTCCATTTGCCAACTATGTAACAAAATCCCAGTTAAATTATTGAAAAAATAATATCTCTCTGCAATTTAATTAAAAAATAAGCCTGCCAAACAAAAGCAAGGGATTTATCTATTACTGGCCTGATCAATAATATGTAATCTGGTTTCTGGAAACATTACTCCAAGATATGCTTTTCACTTATCTGCTCCTATGTCCTTTAGCATCCCAGCATGAGTACTACAATAAACAGTTTCATGATAACACAATGTATATATTTACTGTTCTGGCTGACTTTGGATTTATACATGTAATAAGATAATATCCAATAACTCTTGACAAATCTATTAAGATGAGTTAGGCATCAGCCTGTGTATTTATAGACACAGTGCTCTATTATTATGAATTGTCAATGTTCTCCCTTATCTGTTCCAATGCCCACCACAAATGAGACACAAAGCCTCTCACTGAGTTCTGTAATCTTTAGCTCTGACCCACAGGGCTGCTCCCTAGTCTTTGGTTTTCATAGTATCCTGTGCTACTTTTGTCAGTTTGGGAGTAGTGCTTTTTTGTCAAGCAGAAACAGTTTCTGTTAAGTCTGCATTCTGCTACAACTCCTCCTAGGGTGAGTACTGCTAAAGACAAGCTGTGTTACCGAAATGTATTTCTAGTGTTAACAACAAAACTGACACTACTTCTCACATTTTGTAGTCAGAGTTAAAAGCAGGATGGATAAGTTTAGTACGTGCCATGTCTCGTGCATAAATCGATACTAAAACCACTTACCCATTTCTCTTAGGAGGATACTTTTGTGCCATATGGCTTTATTTTCAATTGTGTGCACTATATATATCTGGTTAACCTGAAGACATTTAAAAATGTCAGTTTGTCTCTCTCCAAATTCTCTTTCTGTTTTGAGACAACCAAAAAAGGAATGAGTAATAAGAATATGGTAGACTTGAGTTATTTATCTCATTCCTAACTATTTAACAACACAAAAAGCAATATTCCTATATAATTACGAATCTTAGAAGAGAAGGGGATAAACATCCAATAATAATTTTTTTAAAGGTGAAATTTTTCAAATTGGGACTTAAATCCCATCTTCACATCAATTTTTATGTGATGTAAAACAGATAGTAGCACCCAGTTTTACATCATTTATAGCCACATTTTATAAGCTTCTGAATAACAACAAATCCTTGGATAGTCTGATAGGGGCCACTTAAAAGACCTTCAGTGCACAAAAGCCCTTTCCACAATTCTTACAGTGTATGGGTGAGGGAGGTCACATTGAGGGCAAATTTAAGATGGCTGCAATTTACTCCTATTCTAAGGTCCCTTTATGTTACTAAAGTGATGTAAATGTTTAAGTCAGAAGCACATTTAAAATTACCAAATGAAAGGGGCTAATCTCCAAAAGCTCCCTGCCCGATTTTTTTTTGGCACAGAGACAAGTTTTTAAGCTGCCATAAATGAAAGGCAGAAATTGTCCTTAGCAAGAACCAGTTTCTAGTGCCATTAAGGTCTACAGAAGAAATCTACTAAAATCCCTTGTTGAGCTTCATCCTTTTCTCTCCCATCTCCTGCAAACTGTATAATATATTACACACTGTCTAAGAAATTTTCTTCTTCCTAACAGGATTTAAACTCTTTACTTCTATAAAATATTAAGAACATGGTATGTTATGAACTATTAAACAAAATACATTAATATTTCAGGATAATATACATGAAAGGAAATAAATTAGAACAATGCTTCAATGGTATCAAAGCCAAATGAGAAAATCTAAGCAACTCACGTTAGTATGCTTGCACTGACCAGGATCATCACACTGACATATCTTCTGTACTCCTTTTCATACACAAATCAATCAACCCAAACACACACTTCTATCAATATGATAACAGAAGTTCAACTCATTGGTCAGTCTTAGTGTGACCGCATGGCTCTACAGCAAGGCTTTTAATAATCGAAAGGCACACATGAGCTCTAAAATCAGAATGAGAGATGAGCACCTCACAGGGTCATCTGCTGAGGATGAAACAAGGATAGGGGGTAAGCTGGGAAAGAATAAAATACACAGACTGATTTTGTGCACAGTGTTTAGCTAAGAAGCAGCAAGAATGAAAACATACTACTCAACAGCAGCTTTTAGGTAGCAAATTCAGCATTAAAGTATTAGTGACATTAACTAATTCGAAAAAGTATAGCAGATGTAGATAGTGGCATTGCATATAACAAGGAAAATACTCTATTCTACCCTTTCCATGCAATTAAAGACTGCTTAAAATCTCTTTGAAGTCCATTTCTGATGACTGAGATTGATACGGAGCTTAACAACTGGAAGAAGAGAAAGGAAGAAACCTAAGGGATGTACTTAGGGAGTTTTTGCATTTTGCCTGTGCTTTTATTCTTTAATGTTCTGAAGCTGCTCTTGTTAACTCGAGCCCCCATTCAGCAAAGCACTTAATCACTTGCCAAAACTTCATTGATTTCAATGGGACTTTGGCTTTGGCTTAAGTGCTTTACTGAATTATATATTATTTTTCACTTTCCCTTACTTCTTTATGAACTTAACTACTCAGAGTAATGTATTACTCAGTGTAAGGTAAACTGTTGGTTTTAGGCAGGTGACATAATATCTATCTGGAAACCTCACTGCCATCTAACTAAACAATTGATAAACTCTTAACTGCGCATAATGATATGAACTGCAGTAATAATAAAGCTTTATTTTCCCAAATAGTTTTCAAAAAGGAAGGATGGAACCAGAAAGCATCAGTATTGCTAGAACTCTTTGTGATCTATACTAATGGAAGAGTAGAGCAAGTAATTTCACTGTTTTAAAATAATCTTATTTTCCATCCAGATACATTACAAATTAACTGATAATTTATACATTGCATAGGAAAAGTTACATAATTTTTGATGAGTTATCATAACATATACTCATTCTAGTTACATTTTGTCAAAATGTAAAGAAACTGATCTGTACACATGCATTCATATTAGTTGTCATTTCTATTTGCACTGCATTTTTTAATGTCATTAATTCATCTGCAGCTATTCACCAATTCTCTGTTGTTTAAGGAGTTCCAGGGCTCTGAAGTGCCTTTAAAGCACACCTACCTAGATGTACATCAGAGGAGAATGAGGAGTGAACTGAAAGACTTCAGTGTCTGTCTGGATTATAACTTCCAGCTTCAACCTTCTCTCACATTTTGGGTGATGAATGACTGAAGGATTTTTCTTCCTGGAATCCTTTGTTCATCCTCATCAGCCCACCTAACTTAATTTCTGTGTTTCTGAGGAGAAACAAAGCTTTTGTGGAACTATCTATTTCACTACCTTTTCTTCTTTTGAACCCTATTCTGGCTTAGGGATATCCTGACTGCACTTGGGTCTCATTTCTCATGTCACCTTTCCTTGGGCTGTGGTCAAAAAGACAATGCCAGTGAACACTGATAGTAAGAAATTATGTAGCTTAAGGAACTGATGTGAGGTGCATCTCCAGTAGGAAGAAGATCTATTAGCACAGATCAGGGTAAACCCATGGGAGAAGAGATAAAAACAAGGATCATAACTAGGTCTGTAAAATACCTGGTCAGATTTAATCAATATGGTTTGTCAAGAAAGAAAAAACAAAATCATTTTGAGCAAACGTGTAAGGCAGTAAATGTGAACGTTTTATTTCCAAAAGTTTTTTACAAGAGCTTGTCTGGGAAAGAAGCAAAGAATGATCACAGATCAAAATTGTGTTTCTGAAACAGAAATAAAAGAATAAGGAGAAACAGTTGGCCTCTGCCATGGAAACAGTCAAAGAATCTCAGTATTCCACAGAAAGTCATGTACTGTTCCATTAAAGATTTTCTAAGAAAGTGAAAACCAAGTAGAAAAGTTTGCAGGTGACTTCTTTCCCCCATGCTATGTACAAGAGGGCTGAGAAAATGTACAAGTCATTGGGGCCCAGACATACAGCTTAAGGAATAAATTAATATTTGCATGGATAACAAGAATAACTAGTCATGATGATGGTTTCAGTCACAAGGATTTTATGAAGCAGTGTATGAAATGTTAGCCTTAAAACTGTTTTATTTCTTATATTTGAAATAATTCCTCGAGTTAGACTTATGGTAAACTAATACTTTATAGGAAAACTATTTGCAGGGTAAACTGAGACACAATTATATTTTAGATGATTTTACTCTGTACATTTTTCTAGTCTTAAAAGCCATACACAGCAGAGAAAGGTATAAAGAACAATGTTTAATATCAGTCTAATGAAATACAAAACATTTTCACTATGACCCCAAATTAAAATTTTTATTTTACAGTGTTCTTTTAATCTAGTTCAATTCCTTGATCTTACTTTTCACACAGCTCTAGCAGCAGTTGTGCCAGCACAACAGAAGGGATGGCACAGGGTGGGAACAGCAGCTGGGGGAGGGGGAAGCAGGAAAGAAGGGGTCAGAATTGGATAAACCAACCTTGCTGCTAAAGAAATGTGTCCATTATCAACATCAACATATACAGGTAGTGCTGCTCCCCTTTACTGCAGTTGTTTATAGAAATACAGCTAAATGTGACAGTGTACAGCTGCAAACCCAGGTCTAAATCAGTGAACTAAAGTAACTAGCCAACATGGTATTTTTAATACATTATATAAACACACATAAACAAAGTTAACTGGAAGAGATTATCAGCAGGAAAATACTCTTACCAGTATTAGTCAATAGAATAAGTGAGGTTCAGCTTTGAGCAAAAGACACATCTTTTGACGAAGGAGGAGATGGGGAGCTGAGAAAACTGTCATCTTCAGGGGTAGATTCAACAGCTGACAGTGATTTGTAATACTCATCCTCTCCATCCAGTACTTTGATTTGGCTTGAAAGTAAACAAACAACACTCAAGTTAAAATTTAACTCTGTTGATATTTTCAGAAACCGAAACTACTCTGGATGCGAAAATGAAGAGCACTAGTATAAGAATGGAAAAATAGAAGGGATGATTTGATGAGAAAGATACAGCTTTTATAAATATTCCAACTGCTACTACATTTTATGATTATATTTTGAATGGTTCTGAGGATCAGTGAAATGCAGTATCATCTTTCAGTTTGGGAGTATAGAATGACAGAACAACTATTTGCATCAAATGGGCATTTAATTTGAGCAATGTGGCTTTTTTTGTCAGTACATGTTCCACAAGTAGGATATGATTTTGGTATCATATTTCAGATGGTGGTTTGCTGTGAGTATGAGCCAAAGACTACATCATCAATTTTTGGGAAAAGCCCTATTGACAGCAAGGGGCTTTCATTTTTCTGTGAAGTATGATGAGCATTGCAGTCTCAAGTTAGTATTTTTATTTCCAGAATACAAACTTTTTTAAACTAGGGGAGGGAGAGAAAATAAACCAAATCTTGCACAGTCATGCAAAATTTTGGGCTTTAACCTTGACTCAAAGACCTCCTGTTCATATAGTTACATTCAGAAGATTAATAAAAAGCAGAGGAAAAAATACAGAAGGTTCTGATAAATTTTTGGACTAAATGTGTCTGTAAGACCAAGCACCCATCAGTTCTCTCTGGTCTGTGTGATCAGGCAAGGGAATATTTTGGCAATTGTATCAGAGCCAGCCTAGCTCCTTCTACCTGTACGAGGTGGTAACTGCTCATGTAACAATGAGAACTGACTCAGTTCAGTAGAGGAGGAGCAATTCCCTTTTGTGCAGAGTGGCCTCTGTCAGCTCCTCACTTGTGTTGCCCCAGGGAGGCAGAGGCCACTGTGAGTGTGCTGCTGTGGGGCTCCCAGGGCTCCTGGCACTGTTCTAGGTCACAGGCCTCCAGCTCCAACACCCTTCATCTGGCACCTTTCACTAGTGTTAAACACACTTAAAAATATGAGGAATGCTATTTTTTTTGGTAGTAATAGTACACAGAGAGAGCTGGGGAGCATGCTTTGTAAGAATCAGTTCTAGTGTCTGCAGACAGCAGTACAGGCAAGCTTTACATTGGCTTCTGCAGAAAATGTCCAATGACAATGCACAGAAATAAGTTAATTGTTTATTTTTAGAAACCTCTCTAGAAAGTTTTGCATATTCTGTAATATCACAAAGGACTTCTTCTGTTTACAGTTGCTTAGAACTAAGAAGATAGATATTTACCCAAGTTTTCTTGGCTTCCTCTTGCTCCCTTGATATTCTAGAGTTCCCTGTGGAGAGGGCCAAGAACACACAGTCAAAGCAAAGGAGCAAGTCGTTAATTTTTAATTCAAAGTGATTTTGTGTTGAATGCAAGCAGATGCTGATAATATCAGAAGTCACAGCATAATTTTTTTGATCAAAGGGCTCAAGTGAGCCTGATGAAGCATGCATCTTGCTCGTCTTTGATAAACCACATCAATTATTCACCGTGAAGGCAGACATCCTGACATGAAAGCAACAGATAAAGAGCATAAGCACATGTTCAAGATGAGAGCAGAAGAACGTGGGGGTGGGGCTGGAGGGGCTGAAACAGGTATTAATAACAGAATTATTAACTGGAAACAAAGCCAGTAAAACAGCTTTATTGCCACTTTGAACTCACATTTAACTGGTTATAGTACATGTTGTCCTCAGGGCTATTCAGCATTTTGGGCTGCTGACATCGTCGACGAGGTGTTCTCAGCTTCTGTTCAAGACAGTTTTCTGAACCTACAGTAAGATAACACAATTTAGTTTTAAGCTGCGCCAGGTGCTGTGAACGTCTTAGCACATCTTAGTCTGTAAACAGTCTTTTCTTCTGTCCTATTTGGTCCTGGATTTATTAGCAAATCTGTTCTATCCAAAGTAAGCAAACACAAGCTTGGGAATCTTCGCTTTCTCTTTTGAAACTTAGTTCAAATGCAAGTTTTCTTCTGTAGAACTTCATTCACACTTTTTAACATCTTTTATTCTTCTATATATCTGTATCACACAGTTCTTTATTCCTTTCACACTTTTTCTTAATATCTTCTGTTATCTAAGCAGGAAATGAGGTATATTGTGACTAGCTAGGGATGTATCATTCAGCAGCAACAAAACAGTTTTTCTACAGACAATAATAAAGTCTCTTGACTGATGAGACTTTGTCTATTATCATCATTTTCTTTATATAAAAAGGCTACCTCCCTGACATGGTTCTCCATTTAATCAGATTAACTGAACCAGTTTGGAATTATACTTTCTTCATATAATTTGTGATGTGCTGTAAAGTAACAGTTGCTTAAAGTCATCTGGAAAGCAGAATTTAAAGATGAAGGAAATATTTCAGAAGGGTTTCTGAAAAGGACTAACAGCATGCTAAGTTGGATTTTTTTTGGTTTGGGTTTGGAGGTTTTTTTTTTGGTTTTTTTTGTTTGTTTTAGTTGGTTTTTTTTGTTTGTTTGCTTTTTGTTTTGGTTTTCTTTTTAGTATCACAGAGAAAAGACATTATGTTGTGCTATATTCTACTTTACCAGGTATTTTCCATGGCACATACTTTGGATTACAGGATAACTATTTTCAGGATGAGTAAGTTACCACAAGATACTGTGGGGGTAAGGAAAGGTGATTTACTTTTCAAATGATTCTCCCAATGCCTTTGACTTTTCTTATATCTCCCTGTTAAAAATTATTTTAGTGACAGTATGAATAAAAACAGGGTTTGGCAGCATTGAAGGAAAAATATACATCTTACACATTTGCATTCCATACTGCACAAGGAACTTGCTCCTATACAAAAGGCCAGCACAAAGATCAAGTAGCAAGAGTTCCTTTAAACACTTCAAAACTGAAGTTAATATGGCTTTTGCAAATGCAGGGCTCTAATCTCACAAATCCATTGACAAGATCTGGCCTTAAGGAGCAGGTAACATTACAAAGGAGGTTTATTATGCACTCAGGCTTACAGTTTGTTCCTGCAATCTGAATGAGGTAGAGATGTTTGAACTTTGGCCTTTTCAGCCAGAAGATTCTGGCTGTTCTGAGATATTTGCTTTCTTTCACTGTCTTTCTTCTGCTCAACAATAAAATTCTAAAAACATTAATTTCCTCTCAGTGTGTGACTGCAATGTCTGGGTGGGAGAGGAGCACTTGTTCCATTCCATCACAACACCTGGGAGGGATGGGGGGTTAAATGACCACCAGGGAACTGACTGCAGAGATGGGTCTGAAATTCAAATCCAGTTTTATAGAGAAATGTTATATTTATCCACTAATACAAAAAACTTTAAAATAATACACTCATGCTGCTTGCTAATTTAATACCTAATGCTTCAATACTTTGTGCTTTCAAGTTAGGTAAACCTTCATATTTTTGCTAAAGAGATTGTGATGGCCGAGCCAGAACCTTTGCTACTCGCCTGTATTGTATACAACCAGACAAGGCAGAAGCTGTACCAGAAAATGCTTCTGAGGAAATTGGGTGCCCAAATAATATCTGTTTCTTTGAAAGTTTTTTTCACTATGATTCCGATAGGATATAAATGCAATTCTGTTCTCTCTGAAGTCTGAAAATACTGCAGAAGACCTCTCATAACTACATTCTAGCCTCTCTCTGCTCTGAAAGTTACTCAAATTGATCTTAAAGCTTTCTCTTTCAGGACAGCAGGGTCTGCAATTTTTACAAGCAGTATTTTCAGTCACTAGGCCATTTGATTTTTTCCTTACAGCAACATAGTTTTTGAATACCTCTCCATGCATATTTTTTTTTTTATTCTAGAAAGAGGCTGGTAAGAACTCAGGTACTCACTGTTTTGCATAATTTCACACACCTCTCTGCAGCTTGCCAGAAGTAAAAACACAGCACACAAATATTTAGAAATTTTTAAACCGTACAATAATGTGATGGGGTATTCTTTTTTCCTTTCCTATAAGTGCTCTTGAGGCCTTTACATTCTTTTTTTTTCAAAACACACATACATAGGCTAGGTTTTTAAAATGTCTTTTTTTCATTAGGATTCTGAGTCACTAATATTTTGCTCTACCTTTTTATCATGACACTTAATTATTTCTGTGTATCCTATGGGTGGTCTGCAGCTTGTGTTCTCCAAAGGAAATACCCTTTCAGTGGGCCCATTTGTCTTAGTTGCACACTACACGAACAGTACAAAATCTGGTAGCATTTATCATAAACTACCATATCTGGAGAAAATGGTATTAACATGTGCTCAACACTCAGCAGTTGAATAGGCATTTTAAATACTGTTCTAAAATACTTTGCTTTGATGACAAACTTAAAGCCACCAATAAGAAAAAAGTCACTTGCAATTTAATAGCAATAGCAGCAGCACCAGTATCATTAACAAGGTATTGTCTCTACTGCACAGAAATTGTACCAAGTGCCTCTGGCATGTCCAGACTCCTAAGTTTGCTACAAATTTAGAGACCAGATGAGAGGGTGAGCACATGCACTTTCTTCAGGTTGTCCTTTAGCACCACTTTTTAAGAAAGAGATCTGACCCCCTTTTGTCTGGAAAAAAAACTTTTCATGTAACTCTGAGCACAGAAATCCCTTAGGTTACAATTTCTGACTTGATAAATCCCTTACTGCAGTGCAGAAATAACAGAGAGTAGCCAAAAATGCTTTCTGCCAAGTGCACTATGTCAGCTGATCTAAGTGTGGGGTAGCTGAGGTTCTGGCCATCCTCCTCTCACTAGACCTGAGGCCAGGGAGGCTGACACATGTAGGTGAGCAGGCTCATGTGGATGCTTCTCTAAAGACACCACAAAACTGACATTGCTTACAGTGAAGGGAAATAGAAACTGCCTAATGGATCAATCTGTTGGAGTAGAAAATATTTATAAGTAAAGAAACTAATGGTGTTTCTGTTTAGTCCTCTATTACCACTATTTGTTATCCTTTTTATTTCTCTGATATATAAGAACTCAAGCCAAAAAACCAGGACTTGTAGAGCTCAGACAGATTAAAAAGATATATTTTTTCAAGGAAACGCGAAGTCAAACATTTGAGATACATTTTTATGAAGTGGGAATTCTATAGTTGGAAAGCAGTGTCTCCAGGAGAGACTTGGAAACCACAAATATTCAGCTGAATATGAAATAGACTGGATGCAAAGAAGAGAAGACTACTCAACAGAAACAGAAAAACAGTTTTATCATTGCGTACAGATTTATTTTAAAGTGGAGGCAATAAAGGGCAGAATGTTTTAAGAACAGGAACAAATTGAAATCTGAAACATCTGCCATATGGTGAGAAATACAAGAAGACTATTCTACTTCATTCTTCTCAAAAGAAGGTTAAGAGGTGATTTGAAGCAAGCGTAAACCCCTATATAGAAGGTGGAGGGTATTTCACATTTGAAAACAAAAGTCTAGACTTACTAATAGTCAGAAGCAGAAGAAAATTTTGGACCAGAAGTACAGCATATACTGAAAACAATCAATTAGGAGAGAAAATATTTTGCAGTATGATGGAAACTCAGGTTGAGATGAGAAGCTTTTAGAAAAGACATGTTTTGACTTAAGCTAGAGTTAAAAACTATTGAAGATGTGACACAGATCACGTCTAGCTTAACAGGAATTAATTTCTCTAATGTGATTGTTATCAGAAGTCTCAGTCTGCAGAAGATCTGTAATGATATTTTAAATTCTGGGATATAGTTTCTGAATTTCCACGTGATTCTTCTTCTTTGTTTTCTTATGGCTGAAATGGAAATACTTTTCTTCAATTAGCCATCATATCCATTATACTGACATTTTTAATGACATCTCTTGGCTTGGACATGATTAGCATATTTCTTGTAGCTTATCTTATTTAGAAGACTTTTCTGCTTAAAAATGCATCCTTTCCATAAGCTGCAAAGGACTCTTTCAGAAATGCACAAATTGCCAAACAGGAAGATTTAACAAAAGACTTCAAAGTGCTCTTTAGCACTGACATACGGACTTTTGCATCTAGGTTTTGGGCCCTGACCAAGACTTTCAAAACAGTAGTGGCAAAAATGTATTTTTCTAATTACTTCCTATGGGGCAGATGACTTCACTTGATATTCAGTGAAGATCTTGTCTTAGATGTCCTTATTATCCCGATTATCTTAGTATTGAAAGCATGGGTGCCAGGCACTGGGCAGACATGTCAGAGGAACAGAATCATCAGCTTTTGGTTGCTGAAATGAAGTCAGGGTCTCCATGAACTCTTCATGACAAAACTCTTGGTTCAAAAACCTCTTGATGCTGGTAATCTTGCCAAACATTGCTAATTTCTCCTATATGGAGAATTCTGCACAGAAATGGTGAGGAAGAAGCTTAACTGCATTTGGAACTTGTAAAATAAGGTGATGTAAATCAGATTGTTTTAAGGGTGGTGCAGCACACCTGGGGCTCTAAATGCTGGTTGACATCTCACTTTTTTATCCAAGGAATGCACACAAGAGTTCTTTGCCAATGTGTCAGTGCCCCAAAGAGGCTGTGTTGCCAATTCTCTTGCTGAAGGGACTTCACTGAAGACTGGAGCTGAGCACACTCATTTTCCTTCTGAAGCCATTTACCCAAAGCAGGTTTGGGAGGGGTTAGTCTTGCCTCCTTTCTGCTACAGGTGAACACAAACCTAGTATCACAGGAAGGGTAGTTTTTTCCTAATTACTCAAACAAAGAGATTCAGAGTATGAGAAGGGGCAGTTTGTTAAAGGAAAGGTAATGGGGCCATTTAGAGGATCATATATATTATTAACAGAGTAAGCAAATAAGGTAGAGAATTCACTATGACCAAGAAAAATAGTAAGCATGTAGCTGATTTCCAATCTATAATATCAGATGAAACATGAAAGTGCAACCCTTAATTATAAGCAAATATTAGCACAGACTCATGGGATCTCATCATAACATCTCAAGGTCTACATTCATGAAAATTTAAGCAATGTTTAAAATCATGTTAATTTGTTCTTTGTTTGTTTCTTTTCCTGCCAGTCTAATTTATTCCGAAAGACTTTGGTTCTCAAGCCTGGATATATTGATCATGCCTATGTAAAGCATTTTTATAGCCTGGGGAGAAGACTTTTGTCGAAAAGCTTGTCTTTGTTCTCCTTTGATAATTTATATGTATTTTGATGTTTTTAAGTTTCCAGTTTTGAATCATTTTTCAAGGCAGCAAGTTAACTTCACTTTTCCTCTTGAAGTCTTAGGCAAATGCAGGAATGACCTCACAGACAGTGATAATACACATCCTCCTCCTGGACTGGATGCTAGTGGATAATTATATGCAGCATGTGGACTTCAAGGAACAGCTACATTTTCTTGTGTGCTATGCAACTCTGTTCAAGGAGAGGACTCAAGGGGCTAATGATTCTGGTCCCACTCATATCAGTGTTAAATGGGACTGACTGAATATGTCACTGAAGCAGTAAAAACTGCTGCAAATTAACTAGACTTTAGACTTTCATTATTTCAGCTTTATTTTTAAAAAGAGTGATTTACAAAGGGTACACAATGCTATTTGGCTTTGAGTGTTCATACAAATATGTTTTCCTTCCTTTCCCATTGCCATGATTCTCCACCATTTGCACAAATTTGTATTTTGCACCTTAAGTGCAAAAGAGGAGTAAAGTGCAAAAGGGGAGTAAAATGAAAGATGTCCCTGGGAAGCAGAGTGAATACTCAAGCAGTCAGTCCCCACTGAGCTCGAGCTGTGTCTGCCTGCCATGCTCAGTGCTGTTAGTGCAGGACTATCCTGCAGTTCCCTGCACTGAGCTGCAGTCAGTGGGACTTTAGTATGAGCACACATTGAGAGATACCTGGCCCACATCACAGGCTATTTGTACACTGCCTGTTAATGCCACCAACTATAAAAGTATCAGAAACAAGGACAGGATTGCAGGTCTAATAGGCTTCACTAAACACATACTGTAGAATAATCTGTGGCTTCATTTGGAAATAATGAAGTTATTGTGTCTATGTGATACTATACATTCAATTGTATTATGGTAGTTCTGCAAAAATGCTAGAGGCTGACAGAAAATAAACACACTGCCTCTGTTAGATTTTAATTTCAGTGCAGGTAAAACCACACCAAGAGACAACAGCACAGGGGTAGGAGAGAATAAAGAGCAAGACTCCTTGGTGACTTGAGTAGTAAGGGATGTCTTCATTATGTTCTTTCCCTTTCTGAGGTTAGTGAGAGGGAAAGGAGAAAACTATAGGAAAGAGGAAAAAGGCAAAAAAAGAAACTATTAAGTAAGGCACTGAGAAACTAAGGAAAAGAAGAAAAGGGAATAAAAACCATTAATGGGAAGCATTAGAACCTATGTTCTGGCATCAGAGGATTAAATTAATCTACTAACATCAGGAGCCTGGAGGAATATTGACATAATACTATTAACAATTGTAATTCTCTCCAGAACATTTCATGCTTACCTACCAGTAGCTTCAGACCTCTGCAAATGTTCAATAAGGTCATCTATTCTGTTGATATAATGAGATCTAGTATGATGGGAACCATTCCTGCCACCACATTCCCTTGGTCCCTTCCTGTACATAAGAGCGCCCAGGAATATTTATAGGAGCTGGCACTCTTCATGCTGCTAGTGACAAGCAAGCATGGAAAGAACAATAAATCAAATGTACTTTGAGGAGTTACAAGACCTCAGCCTTTGCTAACTCACAAAATATCTTACTGAATCTTCACATAAGTGCTGCTAATGGAGAGGGTGCCAGCTACTTAAAAATATATATATTAATGCTTAGAAAGAGTAATTAATCCTTAGCAACTCCAATGTACTTAAAGCTCTTACCCGGATTCATTACATAAGAATAATATATTAGATTTAATAATTTTCAGTGTCAAGTGCTTGGTAGTCTATAGCTCAAATGTACTGAAGGAGTGAAAAGTCCTATAGAAAGATGCAAAATAAAACAAAACCAAGCTTCACGATCACCTCGTATTCCCCCCCACAACTGTGGTGAACTAGAATTCTGTTTATTCAGATGGAGTGTGCTTACAGTGCCAAGAGTCATAGACTGCTAGGGAAATTAGTGTAGCCTCTTTGATGTCATATGCATCCCAGAATCTTAACACACTGCTGAAACTGTGAGCACAGCCTTTTGTTTATAACCCTAAACAGAACCATTTGAATACACACAGTGAAAGAACTTGTAACAGAAGCAATGCATTTTCTTCCACCCAGTGATTCATTACGTCCAGCTTCATTTTGGATACGGCAGTTATGTGCAAAGCCATATGCTTTAGATTATAAAGCACACTAAGCAAATCGTAAGTTTTTCAAGATGGTATGTAAAGGCTCTTTTTGCATCTGTTTGTTGCCAACGACCCAGATGACACTGTAATTAGAACAACAAATATTTTAAGTGAAATCAATCATTTAAATGTCTCTGAACCCTGAGACAATGGCTTTTAGATACACTTTGCTGGGAAACAAGATCCATAAATAGTTAGAATCTTGGCTTTTGCTGTTTTTTTCTTTCCAACACAGTTCTGATCCTTCTGTATTTGTCAGTTCTTTCAGTTTCTATTGGGAGTGATTTGACTGTAGAGGAAAAAGGCAGAGATTAAACAAAGCATACCAAAGAACTAAACTGTCAGTGACTAACACAGGTAAGACTCAAACCTGTCAGCAAACAGCATGCTCCTACAAGTATGGTCCTGAAGAGATCTTCCTATGTGTTGAACATACAGAAGCCCTTATAAGCCCTGCACATAACTTCTAATAGTGGGCTCCAGGGGTGTGGCAATTAGTCAAAGTCCAAGAGGTTTACACAAATGCAACTGTAACTTCAGGGAAAAATAATTTGTGCTAAACCATCTGAATGGCAGAAACTACTGCCGGACAATGCAGAAAACTTATTTTTCTTTCCCTCCTCAAACTTGACCCAAGGTGGTTGTGGAAGCTGCTTTTTGGTTAATTCATTAAATCATAAAATGGCCTGGGTTGGAAGAAACATTAAAGACCATCTAGTTTCAACCCCCCTGACATGGGCAGGGACATCTTCCATTACACCAGGTTGCTCAGAGCTCCATCCAACCTGGCCTTGAACACTTCCATGGACGAGGCATCTACAAATTCTCTGGGCAACCTATTCCAGTGCCTTACCAGCCTCAGAGTAAAGAATTTCTTCCTAATATCTAATCTAAACCCACTCTCTTTCAGTTTGAAGCCATTCCCTTTGTCCTGACACTACATTTCCTTGTCAAAAGTTCCTCTCCATCTTTCTTGTGAGCCCCTTTTTTAGGTACTGAAAGCTGCAATTAGGTCATTCCAAAGCCACCTTTTCTCCAGGCTGAACAATCCCAATTGTCTCATCGACTTTCTTCATCGGAGTGGTGCTCCATCTCTATAATCAACTTGGTGGCCCTCCTCTGAACTTGGACCAACACATGGATATCTTTCCTGTGCTCGGAAGCCCAGAGCTGCATGCAGCACTCCAGGTGGGGTCTCACAGAGCAGAGTAGAGGCGCAGAATCACCTCCTGTGATCTGCTGGCCACGCTGCTGAGGATGCAGCCCACAATCCAACTGGCTTGTGATCTTTTCAGAAGAGACAGTTACTGATGAAACCCAGGTCATTCCAATTATGCTGGGATTACTACATATCACAGCCTATTTCCTAGTTCTAGAGGACCTGGTTAACACAATAGCCACCAGGTGATAAATCTGTCTCACATTATCATGTGAGCTAAGTGATGTCTCTCTCACTGTTTGAGCAATGCTGTATGATGGATACAAGTTAATGAAGAACTTCACAGCAGAAAAGCCTACCAAGAGCAATTAAATATGAAGAAATCACTTCCAGATCAAGACATCCCTGAGCCACAAACCATGTTTGGCTGGAGAGTGTTCTGGGCAAGTATCTCTGCCTGCCCTACTTTTGTATTATACCCTAGGCTTTTCCTCTTGGTTACTGTGAGAGAGAGAAAATTAGGATAAATAGATTTGGATGGGACTGGAAATGTTCTTTTTTATGTGTGGGTGAGTTTTTATGTTTGTTGATTTTTTAAAAATTAATTAATTTATGTATTGTGTAAGGTTGCTAGTATTCAAATGACCAGGAAAGAGATCAGCTTAAATAAATTCAAGCATACCAAATCCCTAAGAGGCACCTGAAATGGAGGCTGAGGTAACTTCTCACAAGGCAAATATCAGAGTCTTCACTGTTAAGATACTTCAAGATCAGCTTTAACTGTTTATGGCAGGAAGGGTGTATTACCCTTGCCTCTTTGTTTGCAGTGCACCAGATCAGCCTGAGCTTCTGGAAGGCCGAAGCTGAAATTCTGTGCAAAGATGAATACAAAGGAAAGCCAGTGATCCTCCAGTTTTCTGCACATGCCCCATTTTCCCTTCTCCATGAGTTTTTATCTGAGGTACTAGTCCTCAAGCAGAAACACCTACCCTAGGGGCATACACACAGGCAGTGTGCACTTAGAGGTTTGCCATGACACAAGCTTGTCTCATCAGCATTATGCCATGGCTGGGACTCAGACTGTTGATGCAGTTTATTTATTTAGTGAACTTAAAGAAAATAGGATTAGAAAGAATTCCGAATTAATATTTTGTCCTTGCCTGTCTTCCAAAATAAAACCATGCACTATGTTGGAGGTATGAGAAATTTTCAAAATTGCTCAGAAAAAAAAGCTATCAAAAATTCTCACAAACACAATATCAATGGAGCAACTCGTGATACTTCTGCACAATAAGATGGCAGCCATTTCTTCAAAGAAGAACTAGGATGATGATTCAGTCAATATGATTAAATAAATAGCTTTGGCAATTTTAAAGTTCAAATCCTAAATAACATGACAGTATCATCAATTTTAGAGATAGTCTCCAAAACACATTTGGAGCTACTAATATACGAGTTTTAAAACTGCAGATTGCGGATCTCAAGAGCTGCATCTCATGTGCTAATATGCTTCAGAAAACTCACTGGACACTTGGCACTGGTTCATCTTGTGGATTCTAGCTAAGAAAAGCAAAGCATATGGGGAAAAAGATGAAACAAACATGAAAAGTAAACAGTGAGATTAACTTTTAAAAACAGTCAAAACATTCAGTGCATTAAAGAAGAGTAACAAATCACAAATACCTTCCTAATACTGCTTCTCTACAGAACCAGCTATTGAATTTGCCAAAAATGCATCATACAATTGTGGGGAGTTAGTTTGTGTGATCAAAAGTAGGGCAGGAGGCAGTCTGTAAGTTCACACTGTATTAAGATGTGGTTCATAATGGTCTGTGTTTCAGAGTTGCTGTTGTAGCATATAGCCTGGATACATTTAAAGGTAATCCCTTACCTTCTTCCAAACTGTAATAATAGCATTTTTATCCCATGCCCTCAGAGATTAAGCCACTTGATTGACTTTGAATTCTGGACACACAGGAAATTTGTATTAATTTAGCATAATGATGAGGCGCAATAAAGGCTCTGTGGAACCACAACAGCATGGTCTCTAAGGTTTTGTTCGTTACAGAAACACAATTTGCATATCTAAAGGCTTGAAACCATGGGTCCATATTGATACAACTAGTATCTCAAATTTGAGTGTAGCAGATTCAGCACATATTTCAAAGAATAAATGGTAGAAGCCCAAGATAAAACTCTCAGTAGATTTCTTCATTAAGAAAGAAGGTCTTTTTCTGAACCTTGAAAAGCAGCAACTTTTAAAGGAGGTATGGAAGCAAGCTTGACTGAAGCTTGTAAATACCACTAGTTAGACATTTGCTTCCTGGTGTTGCTACAGTACTTTGGCCTGATATTTATAAATGTTGGAAGCAAAGGAGGTATCTTGGCTAGATAAAGGAAACTAATGCTGCTGACCTATGTTCTACAGCAATACATTTCTTTAAGGGGTTGTTAAGTGCTACTGGGACCCTCAATTAATGATTGAGTTCAAAAGTGATCTACAGATCAAACTCAGGCCACTAAATTCTGAAGGAATATTTTGAAAGAGAAACTGAAGAAGCATAAGTAAACTAATCAGTCAATGACAGATTTTGAAAAATAAGCAGGAGTAGAAAAAACCTTCAGGCTTTAAACATGTCTTAACCTTTGAAAGAGCATGTAGGTTTGTTTTTTGTACTCTCTCCAAATCCAAACCACAACCTTTTGTGGTTTTATTTTATTTTTGTTTTATTGACAACTTACACTATGAATCTAGTGGAAGAATGTCACACACGTATAAATAAGGGCTCATCATTTTCAGTGGTGCAGCTCCTTATCTTTCCTCCTGAAGCAGTAGATGGGAGTGCCCAGTAATAGCAAAATAAATTCAGAAAATGTAGAAGAGATGTTTAAAGAAAAGTGATGGAGATCTGTAAAGAATTCCAACCCTGGGATCTCATTAATAATACAGCAATTTTAAGCTCTGTATTTCACAGTACTTAGCAACACCACCTGTAGTAAGAGTTTGGAGAGTGCAAAGCACACAGAATATGTATCCTTTTCATCCAATCTTTCCTAAATGCTTCTAAAGGAAGTTTTGGTGAAGATTTCAGCTCATGGAGGCAGAGGAAGATACACACATATGTGCACATATGCAAATAAAGTAAATTGACCTTCTGGTATTATAGTGACTTGCTTACATGACAAGGATGTTGTTTTGTTCTAAAAGCACTGTTCTTGACAGGGCACAGCTTGCATTGGTGTATCAGCTCACTGTATTATATTCGCCTCTGAACACAATCTTTGTACTTGAGTGTCACTTACTTTAAAATGGTAAATGCTACAGAATTAGTTAGATTCTTTATTTCTCTCATAAATACGTGACTAATTCAAGTGATTTTGATGACATTTTATTCCTCAGAACTTGATGAACTCTTCTTTAGCAAAATGAGCATTGATTTCAGGGTTCAAACTGAGGCACTGGAAAAGCTGATTTTTAAACCATTACAGCTCACCCCTTCTGGAAAATCAGGCTCCTCCATGGTGTGTTACTGCAGGTACATGGAATTTCTTGTCACTCCAGAAAATACAGGTTAAGTGATTTCTGGAATTTTTTTGTGGAGTTGATTTGGATATGTTTCCCCCCTCCTAATTACTACAGATACTTGATTTTTTTTCAACCCCTTTCTTACAAGTCTATAGTAGATTCTTGGCTACTATTGAATAGCATATCCCTAAGAGTAGCTTGTGATATAACAACATCAAAATCTGTTTGTGTCCTGTTGCTGTACTTGAGTCTGTGGGTATTGCAGAGTATGTGAAATTTGTGAATTAACACTTTATTAATTACTATGCACTAATTCCTTGTGTGAATGACCCACAAAGGACTCCACAGAGTTACAACATGAGCAAAGTGGTGCATTGGAAGTGTACCTATTGCCACAGAATGACACTTCTGATTTCTCCCTTTTGGATAGCCAGGAAGTATGGCCATATTAACATAACTCTCTTCCATAACATATCCTACTTCTCAGTAGGATAATTAGCTTAGGCAGGGCACTGCACTCATCCAGCTACACTGCCTCCAGGCTCTGATCCACATCTACCTCGAGCAGCTTTGCAAAGCACTGGCTTGTGTTGAGTTGCTGTATCATAACTTTATATTATGGCTTATTCTATACTAACTTTCCCGTGGAGACAAAACCTAAAAATCAGCTTTACTGCTGTGAACAGATTCATCAAAGTCTCTGTCCTGGGTTGACTATATGATCCTTGTATCCCCAATCGTCTGTCTTGCTTATGCCAAATATTAAGTTCTATAGCTTTAAGGTTAGGCCCAGAGAGACAGAGAGAGTGAAGCGGGGGGAGAGAAAATGCTGCCGTTTGTCTACAAGAGCTGCANTCGAAGCAATGCTGTAATAATACTGAAAATAGCCTGCCCCCAGTATGAAGGCTCATATCCTGAAGACACTGACATGGGTGCACACCTTCACGACTAGAACCAGTTCCTGTGAAGCCAGCCCCAACACTGAGCATATTTATATAAGGGAAAAATTGGAAAGTATCAGAAGAACACCTTGATGTTAACACGGCTTAGAGAACTAAGATTAAAATTAAAACGTGCAACAGAATTTTAACTCTAGTCTTTAGAAAGAACTGTCTTAATTATTCCCATTATTAAAGGACACTGTGAAGTAAAAGGCTATGGGCAGAGAGAAATATGCATTTCTCTTCACTTGTAGAAAATCGAATCAATTTTTTAAGTTCATCACTCAGTCTATCTACACAATATTCAAATTAACTCATGAAGCAGTTATAAGTCAGAAATAATTGAGAGCCATATACTTTCTACCAACACACAATAATATGTAAGAGTACTTAAGGCTAACCTTTGATGAAAAATTCTTATGCTAGGTTCTTCAATAAAATAAATCTAAGAATAACTTGTGCTTTCATGGAGAGTATGAATCAACGTGTAGCTGCTCATCATTGTCTAAATTAAATGAATATGAGACTGTTGGGTGGACAAAAGCAAATTGAAGATAATCAGCAAAATTTATGTTTTCAAATAATGTACAAACCACATAAATTACTTCAAAGAGACCCATAAAAAGAGTTTTGAAAAACATTTAAATTATAATGTAGAAAAAAGGAAAGAAACATGACTTGTGGACCCTAAGTTACAGTTCATTGTTTGCTTTTGCAAGGCAGAGCAGCAGAAAATTGTCTCCCTCTTGTCACACATTTCATTTTTGATTAGATATTTTTGCATTATTAGTAACTTCAAAATGCAGACACAAAAATAAGAGGTGCCAAAGATATTTTTTTCTTCTCTAAAGATGGAAATTAATAGAAGAAAACTATCTATAACACCACATACAGGAAAACAAGATTTTCAGTTTTTACTGCAAACACTCATTCATGCTAGCAGTCTACATGAAGTCAATGTTTTATCCCACTGCATAATGATGGATCATATGAGGCCCTATAGGATGGCACCAATATTCCTTAAAATATGTTCTTTTTAGTGATTATCCCTTTTTCTTACTCTCAACTAATAATATGTGTTTGTCCAAAACAAATTACTGTTCTTTCACCATTTTGTTAGCATTGTTCACAATATTATTTATACAAAACCATAAATCCTTATTTTTATTAGTAAAATACATAGGAGAGGTTAACTACACCTATCATGCTTTTTTTGCATTCTGCAATTCAATCTCTGCCATTAGGACTTGATCTGGAAAGTTTGTGCAGAGGTACAAAATATATTATGTAGCTGGTTTGGCACATGAAGTCTTAGCTTTACATGTTTTGTGTATTTATTTTTCAGAGGAAAAGGACTGCAGCTACTGGGTTTGAACACGAAGCCTTGCAGAGTAGGATGTGGGCAGGCTCTGGCTGCATAGCTGCTGTGGCCTGGGAGGAGGAGGTGCCTGTACCATCTGACAGTGCCAGCAAATGACCAACATCTTCATTACAATCGTCCTTCTTTCTCTTTCCTCCATGGCTGCAGACAGCCAGGACTGGGATAACAGTTTGAACATACACAGAATGTGAGAGAAGAATTTCCCAGTTACCTCTGCTGAAGTGTTAAATTCAGATGTCTAATGATGACATTCTAAACATTATCATTACTTGTTTCACAGCAGCTCAACACACAGAGAAGAAGAGAGAGTAATTCCTGCTATGAAGAGCTCCATGATATATTGCTCCTCTTATACAAAAACCAGCTTAGTTTCTTAGCTTGTGCCACTGTTCAAGAAAGACTTGTGTGCCCATACACCAGCTGGGAACCTGGGCTCACCAAAAGAAGGTTGAGCTCATCAGAGGTCAGTGAAACACCAAGGCAAGAGGGGGTCCAAGGGGACCATGGAGTTGAGAGAGCACAGCTGATTACCTTTTCTAGTTTTGTTTCTGAAATGAAAATATTCAGAAGCAGATGTTTCATGTCCTATCATGTATCACACCACTAAAGAGATGGCGAAGTTTGTCTTTCATGTAGAAGCAAAAGGACAAAACCAAAAATCATGCCTGCAACTGTGTTTTTCTTACCCTTTTAAAGAATTTATGGCAAATCTGTGAATACGAAGTACTCTTCTGCTGCCAAGTGTAACTACCATGGCACCCAAACATATTTCTAACATCTAATAAAAACAGAACCATGGCAATTTACCTTAGAACATCAGAAAAATGTCCTTATTGTCCATACTCAATGAGGGAAAAAAGTCAATGATGTCACAAAAACTATGTTTTGGATTCTGGGTTTGGTTTATTTTGGATGGTATCAAAAGATGGGATTTGAAGATGAGAAACCATTGAAGTAGCACACAAAGCCAATAAAACGATCTCACTACACTTGCCAATGTGCATAAAGGGTTTTATCTTTAAAAATAGCCCAGTATTTAGCTGTGTAAGTTCCAAATAGTATTTAATGGATGAAAATGCCTGAAGATTTCTGAAAGGTGTTCCTGCTTTTTGGCCATTAGCATTCTGCAGCAGGATAATTTAAATCTTCTTTCACTTCTGGGTACTCAAGATCACCATCCTCCTTATTCTAAAGTGGAGGAACTTCCACCTGTGTGGAAGGGAAGCATCCCAATAAAAACCATAAAGCACAGCCATTGATGGGCCCTATTCAGGAAGTGCCATGAGCAGACAACTGTAGAGTGTCGAACCTAAGTTAGAAGTTAATGAGGCTTCTTTTTTATCAATTTGTTCCCTCACTAATACTGGAATTTTAGGGCAACAGAAACTTTCATTTTTGTGAATTCAGGTCATATTAACTAACAGTTTCAGCTGAAATAACATGAAAAAACTTCAGAGACGTTGAAAGAATTCATTCTGGCATCTCAAAAAACAAAACATTTTGATTTTGTCACAAGGGGACTCCTTTCCCAAAACAGAGGAGGTAGTGCTGCCACCCCTGATATTCAAAAACTCAGTGATTAGACCATGTTCTTAGATTGTGAAAGATGTAGCTTCAAGTGCCTCCTTCAAGTGATTTGGTACAGGGACCTGAACCCAAACATCATGCTTCTCAGGAGAGTAGCCTAACTGCTCGGTTAGAAAATATTCTTAGGTAGGTTTCTCTCAGCCTCATTTGTTGGAAGTGTCCCACTTTACATAAAGTAGTTAAATATTCATTGAAGCAGAGATTGAAAGCCAGGTGCTGGCCCTCTTTTTCTCTGACTGCTCAAATTACCAGGATCTCAAGTCATTCCCATGCTCTCTGTTTCTGTGGCCTACTTACTATTTATTGTACATTCCAGTGATGGGAGAAAGGGGAGAAGTAGAAAATGCTTTCTTCTCTAAACTTGTGTATTGGCCTTGGGCATAGCCCAGACCAGTGAGAATACGGCCCAGTGAAAGTTCTGAGCCTTACCTTTGGAAGGACAGTAGTATGGAAGGTAAGAAAGGATCACTTTCTAACACACAGAGTAGATATAAAGAATGTAGTTTAATGACAAGAAATAGTATTACTTAAAGAAGAAAGAAGTGAGACATCTGCATCTATTTGTATCCAATGTTTATCCCTATTGGCACAATTAATAAAAGCTATGCATAAATCACACGAAGTTCATTAAATCCACTGGCTCAGGCTGCTGACTAATTGGTAAATACACACTTGATAAAAATGTAAAATGTATGCCAACTCCACATTGTAAAGCTGTTTTCTAGTTAAGAAGTCTACTTCTCTGTGGCTTTTCCAAAAGAGCTTGATTTTCACAGTTACTGATCTTAGGGAAACAATAATGCCCAGAACAGTGCCAAAAGGCCCAAGAATAGGAAAAAAGATAGCACCCCTATCAAACTTACAGAAACCAAGAAGTTTACTATCCCATGCCTAGGGCAATTTTCTAACACACCCATGAATCTAGGGTCTGCTGATGCCTGCTCTGTCCAATTCAACAGACTGTTTTAGGCACTTAACTCTTTTGTGAATGTGGCCTTCAGCACTTGTTTCTGCAATGTTGCTTTCAAGTAGTCCAATGTGAAGGTATCACTGCCCAGCAAAACTTCGCATCTTTTAAATCCATCAATTCTGATAAATTGAAGGTCTGGGAACTATGCAGGCCTGTCCAGACAGGCAACTGAACACTAACAGAGTTAGACACAAACAGAAACTAATTATAAAAAACATGGCAAGTATGAGAGTGTCTGAGGCTGCAGAAAGTCACAGAAGACCATCTTCATTCATTTGGACAAGATGAAGAATTTGTGCTCCTCAGAACATTCTCATTTTCAGAAGAGGCCAGCAACCAGCCAGCCACAGATTTTTATAGATGGGGAGGTTAAGATTAAAACATCAAAAGGTTTTAATACTTACAATACCTGTGCAAAAATCCATGAAAAGCCTTAAATGGAGGGTCTCTTGCTACCATCACTGAAGACTCTGTGGACAGCCTTCCTGACATCAAACAAACCCAGATGTAGAGAGGCCTTGGGTGCTAGCCCAGTGCTTTGTCTTGGGTCTGACCTCAAGTTTTCTGTATTTACATTTTTTCCAAAACGTGATTTAGAACAGATGTCACTGGACACCAGAGCTCTTCTCCAAGGCTGGAGTAGAAAATCACAGGAAAAGAGGGAGATACAGACCAGCTCAATTTACATTACATGGGAATATTGATCTGCATAGCAAAGAGAGGGCAGAATCCACACATCCCCAATTTTAGTTTAATTAGACTCACAGTCAAATATCAGTGCTGGTTTCCCTCTATTAAGGGTCAAGCAAAAGGCTTGGTTTGATTTTGAACAGCCTTATAAACAAGTGGAATATTTTGGTTTAGGACTATCTCTGCTTGTATTCTCTATTTCTGCCATTGACTTTGGCAGTGCCTGAACAACATATTAAAAGCACTTGCCTCAAACCACACTTATGGTGTGCATGTTTGAAACAAAGGATGAAATAATGTTGAAAAACAGTATTATGAAACTGATATAGATTTAATAGTGGCTAAATGAAAGAAATGGGAATACGAAACCCCCTTGTTCTCTAGACAATGTGTGGTGAAATACTCTGTTCGCAACGGAGGGAAAAAGCTCAAAAAGAAACATTTGGAAACAATACAATGACATATGGTCCCATATGTTGAATCTATAATGCTTCCTAATTCCTTCAGGGTAAAATTCACCCTTCTCCTGAACAAATTCCAAGCCACTGAGATTTGCCTGTGAGGACTGAAGGAAGGACTAGAATCTTCCCTCCATACACAGATAAGAGAAGACTATGAAGCAGCTGCACTGCAGTTGCCATTTTACCCATGGCCTGAAGCAGCACCAATAATGGTTTTTGATCCTTTTCTGGGTGACTGTAATTGCTCATCCACAGACTCATCCTTGTCTCTTGTCCTTGGCTGAGTCTGCACAGGGCATGCTTTCCCTGTAGGGTGTTCCATGGTAAAGAAGGCATGTGCTCAGCTTTCTGAATCATACTAGGACAGCAGTATAGCTGGAGTTGCTTTAGAAGTTTCATTTATAGCAAACTGCATGTTGGTGCTGATAAGGCATCCTCAGGGCATTATCCTCTGCAGCGGTTTTTGGTGATGCCTTTTCAGCCCTTAGGTTTTTGAGACACAGGACTTCCACTCATAATTCCTGGTCCTATGCTGTTCACCAGTCCCTGGATGAGGAAGTGAAAGAGGAAAAAGCCTGTAAAATCAGGCAACAGGCTCTTAGTGAATAGATTTTGTAAGTGTGCTGAACACAAGTGGTTAAACATCCAGCAATGAAAGCATCTCATATCCAAATGCTCTGAATTAAATTATGATATAATAATTATTATTGGAATTTTGTCATATGTTGGGTGGCTGTATTACTCAGGCTTGAGCAGGTAACTGCCTAGGTGAACAAATGGAGGTAGTTCAGCAGTCACAGTTTTGTTGACTCCTCACAGCTCTGGAAAGCCAGGCTACCTAGAGCTAAGGTACCCACTTGCAGTTTTCATCTGACCCATATGGGTGTAACATCACACTGCAATACCTCTGTTTGCACATGAAAGGAAAACTTTTCTCACAACCCTTATTCTTATGCTCCTTATTGATGGGTTGTTCCAAACTTCAGATGCTCCAAAGATGGAATATATTGCTGTTTGCCTGGTCATGAAAGTGAAGTTCAATGCCTATTTTAAAGGTCATTTAAGCTGTTTATTAATTTGCTTCATCTTTGCCATCTCTAGTCTACTTCAGGTGCTAGTAATTAGCTGTATTCATTGACCTATTTTGTTTGTATACAAATAGTTTTGAAATTTTATGTTATTAAATGTTATGCATTAGTATTCTTGTTCATACTCCTTTAAAATTTGTGTTAAATACCATGTCATCCCCAGCCTGCTGGGAATAGACATCCGTGCATTTTGTTTTTGTGTTTTACCCAACTGCAGTGGTAGTAACAGGAATTACCTGTGAACATTGGAGGGAGTAACACTGGAGCAACTGGCATTTCCACTGAAAGATGACCTATGAAATGATGCCTAGATTTTTCAGTTCAGCTGAAGTCCATCAACAGGGAGGGGCATTCAAAAAGTGTACTCATGACTAGTATCAGAGAAAGATAAAAAGTTGTAGCAGATATGAAAATGAGATCAATCAAGTCACTAAAAAACTTCATTTAGCAGAAATCCTGCTGTGAAATGGGAATAAAGGCAGAAGAGCCTTTGTCCCCGATTTGGCTGGTCAAGGGAACTAGGCAATATGCTGAAATCAAATCAAAAGTTTTCATTTAATTCTCCTTTAACTATGATTAAATAAAGCACAGGCTTATTATTTCCTGCATTCCTCAAAGACACCTCTGCTCTTCACTTTGTAAGTCAAAGCTTGCATCATAGCATGGTTAAGGTTGGAAGTGACCTTGAAGATCATCTAGTTCCAATTCCTGTGCCATGGGCAGGGACACCTTCCACCACACCAGTTGTTCAAAGCCCCATCCAGCCTGGCCTTGATCAGTTCCAGGGATGGGGCATCCACAGCTTCTCTGGGCATGCTGACATTCTTAAGCATTTCATCCTCCACAAACAGATAGACCAAAACATACACAGAGGCATCTTGCAGTGTCTAGGCACAAGATGAAGAAGGCTGAAGAAATTGCAGGCTGCTTATCTGAGCTGCTCTGTAAACTGGCAGCATGTAACACCTAGGAAAGACATCCTCCAGCATCAGACATCTCTCCCAGTCACCACTACTGGCTCTTCCCCAGTCCTAGAAAGGCCAATGACGGCATAGCTACTAGAAACCGCTTCAAAAGCTAAACCAAGATGGGGTTGAGGAGGGAATGGTATGAGGAGGGAAGGATGTACCTATCTGTATATTTCTTTCCAAAACCACTCATCGTGCCACTTATTTACTTCTCTTTGGTTCTTGTCTCTGCATGTCAAAGTGCTTACCAACAAACTCTGTTAATTTGGTGTCTACAACACCTCTGTCAGAACATGAATTGGCATCAGCAGTGTCAGCCTGTGCCAGTGACGAGTGATGCTGGTCAGTCTCCCCCCCACTGCAGTGCTTATAATTATTTTTTTGTTTAAAAAAAAAATGAACTTGACACTACCTGCATTAGCCCATCACCAATACATGGAAGGTCACCTCTCTTCTCCTTTAATATTTGGAAATACTTAAAGAGTTTCAGGAAAATATTTTCATGGAATGTTTGATGTAAAAAATGCTCCAAGGCAGATAGATTTTTTCAGTTAACATTTCAAAATTGCTTCAAGACTGAATGAACCATGTGATGATATACTTCTATGTTTTAATTTTCCAGCTGGAAAATGAAAATGTTTTCAATATTTAAAAGGTCTTTTACAAAATACACAGAAACTATTAAAGACAGTACCTGGGCTATTCTACAGGAAACAGAACAGAAAAAAACCACACCTGGGATACAAGGCCCTATAGCCATTCATCGGTCCACAAAACAACTTCAGTGAGCTTAACCACATCCTTCCTTCCCAGGGAGACCATGACTCAGAAGGCACAGAGCCAATGCACTCTTGCCAGATATTCGAAATGACAATTGAGAAAAAAAGCATTAACTCACCCAGGACAAAGCTCAGCTTCTTCTAAATGAACCCAGGCTGGTACCTTTGTGAAACCATCCTTAGACTGACTGCAGAGAAGGGGCACAGTGTGCAATTACTGCATCTACCTAAAATTTCCTGGAAGAGGACAAGAAGCAGGTGGGTCTATATCTCCACTCATCATCTGTTGGACTGGCTAAACTGGCTTTACATACATGCAGCTGGGAATGTTATAAAGTACTCTCCTTCCCATCCTTTCCCTAGTGACTGCATTTTTCCTTCTACATCAAACTGCCTCTTGCATTAAGAGGGCAGTTCCTGGACAACTCTGCTCCACACATGCATGGAACAACTGGTACATGCTTGATATGTGGCTATACTGTTTTCTTTAGAATGGAACAGCACCTTCAAAGTGGATGGAAGGTTGCAGAAGAATTGTGAGTTGTTGATCTGCTGACAAAACAACTTTGTCCTGACCACTCTGATCTGGCCAAAGGGAACACAACAGCAACACTGGAGGTTTATGCAATCTGCAGAGTGTCTTACTGCCTTCTACAGTAGAACCACTACCACCTTTAAGCAGAAAATACTCCACTGAATAGAGCCCATTTTCTCAAGCTGTGGAGGGCAAGATTTGCTCTATAGTGATGACTACTTGCTGGAGTTACTATAGAAACACATAGGAGACATAGACCTACAGGAAAATATTAGAGTTTGAGTAATGCACAAGACTAAGCACGATTCAAGATTTTAGACTTTTCTCTCCACTCTGGCAGGCTCAGCTGTGTCTCAGACAGCTTTGGTGTAAACATATTCTTCAAGGCATAAATGAAGAAAAATCACTCCAGTTATTCATAGGTCTTTTTCAGCCTGCTACAGCAAATGATAAAGTTTATTCTTTCACTTACAAGACTCTGCAGTATCAGCAAAATTTGTTATAAGCTCTCCCTGTTTATTTTTCTCATATTTCAAAGGAAACTTTTCACTGCAAGCTAACTAACTTCTCTGTTAAAATTGTATCCCCCACCTTTTAATATTTATAACAAAGACTTAATAGAGAACTGAATGCCCACAGACTTAGAAATAATGAAGCTCTAAATGTATCTCCATGGTACATACTCATCTAACTATGGCTGATTTGTCTGTGTGAAGTTAGTCTGTGTGTTAGGTTGGCACTGCACTAAAGCTTCTAATTCTAGTGCAGCCAGAGCCAGTTTTTCTGAGTACTTGCCACTCTGCCTGGAGCACACATCCCAAGGTACTTTCACCTACAAATTTCGTAACAAGTGAAAGACAGAAGTTCACTCTAGCCCAAAGGCAGGGCAAACTTAAGACTCATTTTGACCACTCTTGTCTAAGGTTTTCTTCGAAGGAGATGGCAACATTTTCTTCACCCACTGCTACAATCTGCACACAAGACTTGAACAAAATCCAACATGGTTCCCATGAATTAGCTATTTAGAGCCTAGACATGTATGCTTAGGCAAGTTAGAGAACACTGGTATTTCAGCTTCTTGGATAATGAACGGGAATTTCCATATTAAAAGCTGGTAGTAAAGCTGATGGCAGTTTTCAGTTTTAGAACCACATGAGATACTTTGAGAGAAAGGGGTACTCCAGAGATACTGAGGAATACTGTGCAAACACAATTTGGCCCAGCATATGAACTCAGTCTCAGTTAGAATCTGGGCTTGAAAAAAAATTCTTAATTTCTTAAAGAATCAGATCTTAACTTTGCAATGACTTCTTTTTCATCCGCATGCAAGATTTTAAAAATAGGACTGGTGTTTCCTTTAATTAGTATTTGATACAGTATTAATATTCCTATTTATCTTTTACATGCCATATGGATTAAATTCTCATTACTTTTGATCTTAATACTTTTAAAATATGTAAATCAGCAGACAGACACCCTCTTTAAAGCAGTGTTTGCACACCACATCTATTATTGCCTTGGGCAAAAGGAAAATATCTGCATTGCTAAAATTCCAGAATTGTGAGGAAATCTTGAAAAATCAGACGCTAAACTGATCAATCTAGATGAATTATATAATGACCACATAAACTGCAGTTGTTTAGATTCAGCTGTACCTAAAATTGACATTAAAAGTGGCCAAAGGCCATTAAAGAACATGTACTTAAAAGGGATCAATTAATTTAATTTCTGGAAGGAGAAGAATGTCTTCACAGGCTGAGATAATTCCAGATGCAATGCCTTAGAAAAACACTATAGTTTTTTTAAAAACTCACCTTTAATGTAAGACATTAAAAGCACAATGATTTATTTTCAAGTTTACAGAAGATATTGTTATCTTAATTAATCTATTGTTTTTCCAACACCATAGCTCACTGCTGATGAATAGACTTGCATTTGCATGTATTTCCATTTGTCTGAACGTTATGGTCAAGCAGAAAGGAGAAACTTATGTGACTTATCACCACAAAAAAAGGGCAAAGGGGATACACGGGCCTGGCCTCTGTTCACACTGTAAGTAATCTCCAATGATATGGGAAGCATTTGGATTTAGTGTTGAATGAATATGGTTCATGCATGTATTAATCTGAAAACAAAAGTCTATCTAACCCTTTTACACTTGCTCTTCCTATAATATATAATATTTTTAGCTAGCCCTGACAACTTTCTCTGCCTACATTATACTGCTGATATGTATGCCGAGAGTTTCCTGAATAAATTAAGCAGATGCAGTTGTGGAAACCAGACCTTACTCAGTATTACCATGCTCTGCCTGAGAGGTGGAGGGAGGATGCTGTGCAGCTGCAACCACATTGCATGCCCCAGAGCATGTGTGCAGTGCCTGTGTAAGGGATCCATTCCCTACCTTTCAGCCCTGAAAAGTCTGTGTCTGTTGAGAAACACCACATGAAAATTACTATTCTGGTTGGAAAAAAAAAAATTGCTCCTCAGTATCAGAAAAGGCATTTTTGGGGAAATTTGGCACAGCAGGGTCCATTTAGCTCCTCTTATTTTTATTTTTTTCCTGATCTTATCCAAATTCCACTGGGACCTTCTCCACTGTCTTGACTGAGCTCTGAGTACAGGCCAGAAACCTGCCAGCCTGATGTATTTAGCACTCTATTTTATTTTGGTTATTTCAGGAATCTACAGGACAAAACACCGGTGTTTATTCAAATGCATCTAAGAGCACTCATCACTCCTCCTTAAACTGAATCACGAGGTCATGCTTCGCAGTGTTCATTCCAAATGAAAACTGGAGCTTTTTAATTCTATGGTCATGTATAAACCAATTTCCTTGGATGCACACCAAGCAGAAGGTCCATAGCAATGAAGGCAATGAAAGTTACAAAAAAGAAATTTTTAAAATATTGGGCCCTTGCTCTGAACAACAGTTTAGTTTAAGGTATAGTCTATACCAGCAAATGCTACCAATGCATTTATTTCTTGACATCATCTGGACTGGTAAAAGTCCTCAGCCAGAAATACTGTTGGGTTTTTGACCAGAACAACCCAATCCATTTGGCAAACTGCTTTAAGAACTTCTCTCCTATGATGATGTGTCTTTCCAGAAAGGAAGTTTGTTGTCATACATCTGCAGTACAGTTACAGTTTCAGAGTCTTCTAACTGCAGATACAGCCTAACTTGCCAGTCTGGTGCAGGTTTGTCAGATGCCATCTTGCAAAAGACTACACTAAAAATACAACACTTTTCACATAAATCTGCAGGCCATAGTCATTCACATACACCAAAAAGAAGGCACATCAGTGTCCTTAAATTTGCAGGAATCTGATAAGCATCACAAACATTATTTTGAAATTCCTATGCAACTAAATTAAAATGTTTTCTCACAGTTACTTGTAAAGGCATAATTAGCAAGGTATTAGTAATCTAAGCAGCAACTGTATATCCCCCAACTGTGTTTAGAGTAACTAGGTAACAGAATGCCTTAGAAGTAATTTAAATTTCCCCTTTAAGTGTCTTAATGGCACTGTAGGGGACAATGCAGCAGTTAGTCATTGCAGTTTAAATGCTTTATGTACTTAAATCACAATTATTGCTCCTTACTGTTTCACAGCACAGATATATATTATCTTTGTCTTAAACAAGAAACATATCAAATAGGAAAGTTTGTTCTCAGCCATGCTATATTGTCTACACTGTTCAACCCTTTTACTTTTCAAGTTGTACTATAAACACCTAATTCTAAGCAGTTACTTAGAATTCAGATTTCCATCTTTTCTTTTTCAAATTGAATGGTCTTACTTAGGCAATGATTGTTATGATGCTAAACAAGATGTGTGGATAACCACTGCCACACCCTGAAATACTGAGACCTTTGTGATGAACCTTTGCCTCTGACTGCTGCATTTGTTACATGCAGAACAAGGAGATGTTGCACACAAGTCTGTGAAATTCTATGTTAATAAATCAAGGATCTCTTGGCTACTGAACTCACAGCTCTGTTCTCTAGTTAGTTCACAAGTATTTCATATCAAAGGGATGCAAATGTGAAGGTTTAGAAATACAGGAGTTGCTCTTTCAAATTTGAAGTTAAATAAAAAGTTTGTCAAGCAATACCATTAACAATCTGTATCACTTTTATCCAGCCTCCTTTCTTGAAACTTAAGGACAACACTACACAGTGGGACTCCACTTTCACCTCTGCTCCAGGGAGCAGAGTTACTTTGCTCAAAGATATAGCATTATGACATAGCACTACAGTATTTTCTGTAACGTCATTAAAATAAATTCAAACAGCTATTACAAACAAAACTTTCCTCACCTATTTTTTTTCATCACTAGGATGTGGAAACCTGGAAACTTTCTCCCTCCTTCGCTGCAATCCCATGATGCGTGGCACATTGACGTAAATATAACCTTGGAATTCCATTGGAAACAGCTTCATGCTAAAGCAAACCACTTCTTCATCTCCTTTGTGAAGTTATATACCCACACTGAAGCACAGAGGGCACAGTGATAGAATATAAACTACTTTCATGGGCCATACAAGAGAGAGGGTAGCTCTCAAAAGTGCTCACCTTCCTCACCTAACACAGGCCACACATTCACATGAGAAGAAGCCACAAGCAGGATATCGTGTTAACCAAGTCTATTGTTTAAAAACAGCCAAATTGTTTTAGATTAATGATGACTTCTTTTCCTGTGCCCTAGTGAAAACAGAGTCTTGTTTCAGTTCTAGATCACTCCTGGCAAGTCAGCTGGGAATATGCAGAACACAACGTACACTAGATTCCAGCACACTGCTGCCTTCCTGCTCTGAGCTTTATCATCAGCTTACATGAAAACAGGCACAGGCCCATCCCACCAAAACTTGTTTTGCTCAGTTCGTTTTTGTTTCAAAAGATCCTTCAGGGGAAACAATCTGGTCAAAAATCCAGCCACAATTCAAAATGTTTATATAAAACACACTTGGGGCTCAAATCTGTGGGAGCAATATTTTAAAATGCTTGTGTTTTTTGTTTCTGATTTGCTGTTCTTACTCAATGTTCTGGTATTGGTATGAACAGAGCCAGACAAAACCCCAAACATTAGTTTAACAAATGTAATCCAGATACAATGGGCTAGATTTACAGACCAGCCATGCTTATTCATGGTGTAGCATGAAGATGCATGATGATGCTCAGCATAATAGGCCCAATTTACAGCTGCCCTGAGGCCTCTTCAGAGAAGAACACCCCTAGCACAGAGAGCCTGTTCCCTGCATGCAGAGCCAGCTCTGCTTGTCCGTTACTACTTGTCCCAGGATAGGAATCCTTCTGAGGCAGGGCAGCACAAACCTGAACAAAAGCTACTAGGATAAAGAGCTGCAGTCCTTGAGAAATAATCTTTCTCCCATATCCTCTGGTCTTTCCCATTTTCAGCAGATGTTGAACTGGAGCAACCTGCAGATATGGGGATGTCTTCCTCTGCTGTACCTTTTCAGAGGTTATGAGAGACATTTGTCCTGCATCAACCCAGCACCTGCCATTTTCCAGTTGGCTTGCAAAGGAAATGGTAGACACAACTCGAACTTCTTTACAGTTAGACTCAGCTCTCTTACAGCTCATATGTACTGAGTTTGGCTTTTTCTGACTACAGTGAATGTAACAACAAATCTAAAGGCAGACAATGGTATCCTTATTGCTGGGATTTCTTATTTGGAGAATTTATTTGACAATATTGAGGGAATATGTATGTCATCTGCCACTAATTTTATTTTATTTTTTAACAGAGCATAAACAAGAACACAAAGTAAGTTTTTTTCCCAGTAAGTTTTTTTTGTATTATTTCTTCACTAGCTACTAGCTATTGCTATCTGCCTGTGCAAAAAGTTGCTCTCCCTTTTTTTCACAAGCCCCCTTAAAGTACTGGAAGGCTGAAATGAGGCTTCTCTGAAGCCTCCTCTTTTCTGGATGAATAACCCCAGCTCTCTCAGACTCTCTTAACAGAAGAGGTGTTCCAGCCCTCTCACCATCTTTATGGCCACCTAAGGACCCACCCCAGCATGTCCATGCCTTTCTGGTGCTGAGGACCCCAGAGCTGAACCCAGCACTCCAGGTGGGGTCTCATGAGAGCAGAGCAGAAGAAAATCACCTCCCTTGACCTGCTGGCCACTCCTCTTTTGATGGAGCTGTGCATTCTGGGCTGCAAGCACACACACTTGGCTGATGTCCTTATTAAAACTGAACACCATCTTCTACATTTTTCATCTCATCTGCTCCTTTCTCCTTTCTCTCTCTCTGTGCTTATCTGCACAGGTTTTCTTCTTTGATGGCATATTCCCTCTACACTCCACTTCTGGCTTGTTTTTAATTCCATGATGTCTGTCCACGTCTATCACACGTTTTCCTACAAGTGAAGTTCTGCATGGTTTAATCTACCATGGAGAGCATTTTCTGCCTTACTGTTACAATCTCTTTCAAAAGAGATTTTTTTTGCAAATCACACCACAAGTGACTACAATTCCACAAACAAGTTACAGAATTCAAGCAGAAAATTGGCAGATACTTTCTCACTGAGCATGTTTATTTTGTGTGTGGGACAAGAAGAGGGAGTTCGTTGAATGAACAGAGGTTTTCTTCATAATGTGTCAATGATTAGCTTGTGTGGCATGCTATTACCATGTAGGCAATTTCTGATTTTGAAAGTTTCAGGTTGTAAGTTGCTTATGATGATGAAAGACAATAATGAAAATCCTCCTTCATTTGCAATGCCCTGAGAGGTGTGCCTGTGGCTGTCTGATGACTATGTTCTGCCCAAGGAATGGTTTAAAATAGACTACGGTTTACAAATAAGAGTATCTAAATATAGTCACGCAAAATTTCATTTTTCTAAAGCAGTTAAGCTTCTTTGGATATGAAGCAGAGGAATTCACCCTTCTTGGGCCCTAAATCAATGATCAAAAGGCACAAAGCATGAGTCTGGATACGCAGACAGAAAACTGATATATACTATAGACTTGAACTAACAGCTGTTCTGAATACCATTGAAAGGGGTAAATCCTTGTGAGGAGATTAAGAACTTCCAATTTATCAGTTTCTTATAAATGAAATATTAATTGGAAGCACATGGACAACAAGAGATGAAAGAAATTGATACCACTTTGTCTCAAAGTCTGATGAGCAAACTATGACTGGTTAGCCCAAACTGGAATCTTGTTCCCATGCCCTTTTGGGACATCAGGTGAGACACAGTATGCAGACCTGAACTTCAAATATATTCACCTGCCTCTGAAAACAAATCAACAGGTCAAAGATTTTTGTCACACAAGTATCTCTTTTACCAATTTTTAACTACAGCACCTAGTTCTCAATTTTTGAAACTACACTCATCTATACTGCTACTAAAATTAGCTCAACTTTTTTTTAGAGCTACAGCAAACTTGGTTGTTGGTTTTTTTTTTCAAATAAGCCCTTTAAAACCGCCAAGCTTGCTGTTATTCATTTGATAGTCATGCTCTTTATCGTGACTAAGAATATGCAGTAAAGAACAGCATTAAAAGAATGTAGAAAAAACAATTGCACCACTTTGCTGCAGGGCATTTTTGGTGTTTGCAAATCCCAGTACTACAAAAAGAGGTTGGAACAATGTAACATTTTTTCCTTATTTTGAATGTAACTTTAGTGTGCGTGCAGGAGGCATCCTAAGCACGCTGGTGAGATGGAGTCCCAAGAACAGCACTACACTCACAAAGCCATAGACAAAGAATCGAAGACGTTCTTCCCAGCCTATAAGGACAAAATCTAGCTGCAACTGAAGGTAAAGAGCTGGTACAGCTTTCCAACTTTTTAGTACTAGGCAATCACACACATTGTCTATATTTGATTCCAAATAAAATGTAAGACAGTCAGATAAAGACGGACATGTAAAAGATGATCGAGTCTTCATGGATATTCTTGCTGCTATTCAGCTTGTTAGCTATGTCTGCATTCTCCCTGTCAGCCTGGCAGGGCAGACCAACCTGACAAGCAGGAAGCAATACTTAGTGATTACATAGTTGTGCTTCTTGCCTCCTCACAATGTTCATGGCCTGTGTTTTCACATATACAAAGCAGGACAAACCTTAAAGACAAAGAACAGGTACTGAGATACTTTTAGGAAAAGAAATATTAGAATTCATAAAAGTCTTTATTTGTACATGTTGTGTTATGATAAGATATGCTTGCTGCCTGCCTGACCACACAGAGGAAAGCAGCTCTTCTTTTTCCCTCTGGCAGCACTAACAATACTTCCTGTGATTTTGGTACTCTGACCTTCCCTTGGGGGAAAGGTGTTATAAGCAGTGAAGGTGTGGGTGTGGCATTATTTTTCTGCTGCACTGTCAACACTTGAGCACAACAACTTCTTCCTTAATTCTCTCCATAGGCAAGAAAAATCCTAAAGAAAGATTATCCTTGCCTGGGGTCAGAAGAGAGCTCTGCAAGCTCACAACTGCTGCAACAAGCTAGTACTGGCTATTGCTATACTCAGTTTAATCATTAGAATCATCTGAGGTGATCCATGAGAGAACTGAAATACAAAACACTTCTAGTGAGTAGAGAGAAGTAATGATGGACAGCCACGTAATACAATCATTGTCATGAGCAGAGCTAATGAATAAGTAATGTAAGGCAATTTCTTTCCACCCAAATACCCCAGAACCAGTCCATGATTTAGTGAATGGAATATCTATTTATCAAACTGTATCTATGATTAAGTTGTACTATCTACATCTTCCCATAGGTGGTTGCAAACATTTTTTCCTCAATATCTATCCTTTACTTCTCAAAGATGTTTAGGATTTTTTTTTCGTTTGTGTTGATAAACCATGCAAATGATATACCGTGGTTTGGGTTTCTAATAAGCTGTCTATGATTTTTGGTAGCTAATCACAATCCACTAGAATAACTCAAATTTAGAACACAGGAAAAAAATCCAAACCCATACAAAATACAAAAGAAGTGAATTTGTTACGATACTTTCTGAACTATCCCACACATGTCATGCAACATTCTGCAACATCACATCTATTATGTTACTGCTTTTACCAGCATCTTATCTCTTCACAGTATCTATGAAGAACTATAAAAATAATTTGTGAAAGCATACAGTGTCTTCTAGAAAGAAAGATCTGAAATTCAGCTATTACTACTCAGCTGTGGGAAATTCATCACAGTGAATTCAGATTTTTAAATACCAGCAAAAAATGGGAAATTGTTTGGTAGCATACAGCTAGCAGATTGGAAAAGCAAACAATTAACTGTCTTAGCCTTTTTCTTACAAAATACTCAGAAATAAAGAAATTATCTAAAATTTTCTGATGTGAGAAAAAAGTTAGAAAATTCTACAATTTGCAAAAAAAAAAAAAAAGCCATTGTGAAAATATTATTGGAGTTAATTTTGCTTTGTGTGCACTCTCAAAAGCTCTGTACCTACTGCACTTACTCTAATGAAGCTTACTTAGAGAAAATGGTGTGGTTTTTTTAGAAACAGAAGAGTAATGAATTAGGAACCACTCTTTATGCCAGAGTACATCAGTCATCTGAGATGCTGCTGATTCAGAGCACTAGTAACTGTGGCAAAATAACAAAAACAAGGCTGATAGAGAATACTCACATGAATTTTCAAACCATAACCACAGGACAGTGAAGTTCTGCATGATTAAAAACTTAGCTACCAACAAAGATACAACGAAAAGAAGTGTTCAAAAAAACCTGTATGTTGTGAAGACAAAGAACAGGTGAACAGCAGCTTGTATCAGAATGACAGTGGTAGACATTATGTGTTAAGAGGAGAAACTGAATCCCTATTAAAACCTGCAGGGTTTTGGCACAGCATTATAATGTATTTATTATTCAACTTCATTAAATTTCTTAGATTTCTTACTGTATTTTTGATATTTCAATGAGAGAGTTCTGCAGTCTATTTTTATTGCAATGCAGTCATTACAAGTTGAATTTCAACTTGTTTTACATAGAACAAGGACTGAACTGTCTCTGGAGAACCCCATTGCAATTCATCTGTGCAGTTTACTTGCATCTTATTTTATCTCTCACCTCTGATACTAATCAGTCATGGCTGCAGGTCAAATCTTTTCGCACTGAAAGCAATCACAATAACCAATCCAGAAGTAAACCAGCCTATAATGAAATTCACTGCCTAGGGCTAAACATAGAGCTAACATGTGTTTAACAAATCAAAGCTTGTATTTATCACTTGCCACTGTTTGTGCCTTTGCCTGTTGGAGGGGAAAAAACAATTAAGAAGCTGTGCCATAAAGAAAAATTTATGAACAGTCCAATTTCAGATTTGTTGGTCTGATACTTTGGCAAAATGCAGTCTGCATATCATGCCATTACAGAGTAGCAAAAGATTTAACAGAAACCACTGATGGGTGAATCAGTTCAGGATGCAAACACCATCACGGCAAGTCTCAGCTGAAAAATCTACATAAGGCCAAGAGAAGTGCAACCGATGACACTTCTGTTTGCAGTTAAGATTTTCTAAATTCATACTGAATTAGATAGTAAAGAACTGAAATCCTGAAAATGGGGTACTGTTTCTCACCCTAAAGGCTACTGATGGTAAAAGGCTCCTGTACAATTCCAGAAAGCAAAAATTGAGGCTTTCCACAGGATGGGAGGTGATGGCTCCTCCTGGGGGCTCCTGCAGGGTCCCACCAGGTGCAATGCACAATACCAGGGTACCAAAAACATCCATCTGCATAACTGCAGCCTTGCAAGCCTAGAAAAGTGATTATCCTTTCCTATAATGACAGAAACAGACTCACAGAATCACAGAATCAACTAGGTTGGAAAAGACCTCTGAGATCATTGAATCCAACCCATGACTGAACATCACCCTGTCAACTAGACCATGGTACTGAGTGCCACATTCAGTCTTGCCTTAAACACCTCCAGGGACAGTGACTCCACCACCTCCCTGGGCAGCCCATTCCAATGTTTAATCACCCCTCCTGCAAAGAAATTCTTCCTGATGTCCAACCTAAATCTTCGCTTGCATAGTTTAAAACTATGACCTCTTGTCCTGTTGCTGGTTACCTGGGAGAAGAGGCTGATGCCCACCTGGCTATACTCTCCTTCCAGGGAGTTGTAGAGAGCAATGAGGACCCCCCTCATTGTAGTATTGCACACTACACCATGTATCAGTGGTTTTGTTTTTACTTAGAAAGGAAGGTTTGTTATAATGAAATCAAACAGGAAGCTGAGTTACACAAACAGCTGAATGGCTTGGATTGATCTCTCTCTACTTGCACAAAGTGAAGTGGCATCTTTGGTTACAAGGCACCCAGATGTTGATACCACGTTTTGTGTGAGATACTGCCTGTTCTTTACTATAACACCTATTACAGTCATGCTGGGATATTGACTTTCTGTGAATCCAAGGATTAAAAGTGCCCCCATTTCCAATTTCCAAGTTACTACTGGTTATTGTTTTGCCATAGCTGTTAACTTTTTTCAAAAAATGTAAAATTAGGAATTAAATGAGATCAGAGTTTAAACTTTACTACAACGTTAAACTACCATGTAGCGTAATATACTTCTCTATATTTAAGCACCTTTCACTTGCAAGTGGCAAGACATTGAATCAAGACTGTACTCCAGATTCAGGCAGTTTAAAGTATTTTCAATAACAAAGTCTGGCTCAAAGAAAACTGTACTCTGAAGCAAAGACCAAACATCCAAGACACCTATTCTCTTTGGCTGGGGTATTTTAACATGATTATGCTTCTTAGCATTCAAGTTGGATCACTTCTTTAAAACTGGAGTTAGGTCCTAACTTTTAATGAAGTCATCATTATTTAAAATTTCTTGTTTAGGGTGATGAACCTGAAAATATCATCTGTATTATGCCAACCACAGAGTAACATTTTGGGAGTAATGTCTCCCATGCCCACAATGCCCCTACTAAAACTTGTCCACGATACTTTTGCAGTTTGGCAGCAGCCTTCGTCCCCATCAAGCACTAGCTTGGCATATTTAATTACCTGCTTGTCCTCTATCAGTACAAAACCCAGTGACTTCATAAGTTTCTCCAAACCCAACACAGCTACATTCACCAAATCCCATTTTATGATTGGTTTACCAGAAAGAAAGAGAAAAAATTATCAACATTAAAAAAAATACATATTGCAAAAAAACATTAAAAATGGGTCAGTGACTAATGGGACTCCAGCTCGAAAGATGCCAAGCCCTAATTTCCACTAGTTTTGAAAATATAAAAGATTAAAGAATCTAAAATCAAAGGCTATACTTAAAATGACTATTCATTGCCTCAGAGTGTGGCTATAGACTCAGAAGACTATACTTTAGATCTCCAGAATCCTGGCAAATTTCTCTACCTTTCACAAAGTTTCAGCATTGCAGTGTGAGGTGCAAGGCATAAACTGAACATATCCATAAGTCACATTGTTCACCCACAAGAGAATGTCCATGGCCAGAGACTCCTTATGTATTTTCTCACTTGTTCAAACGGTCTGTGCTAAGCATGAAAACTTATGTCATTGTTTGGTCAAAGCAGAGATGCTATTAGCTTTCCTTTTGCAGACATATTTCCTTTGTATCTCAGAAAATCTGTCACATTTACCTTTGAAGCAAAGTTACATTGGTCAATTCCCTATGAAGCACTCACTTTTCATTAATAATTTCAAACATTCTCACTATCTGTCTCATCTAAGGCAATACCACTACTTGGCCTCTGGAGATGATATTATTTTGATTCATTCAGTACTACTTTATTGTGACTAGAATAATTAACTTCTGGTTTAATTGTTACTAATGACTGGACGCTCTGCCCAGGCACTCTGTCACAGCAGAGACACTGGAGGGGATTCCTGGCATGGTTACTGGTCTGGCCTCAGTGCTGTGGCAGAGTGCAGGGGAATGTGTGTGCAGTGTAAACCCAGCCCCTGTGACTCTGTACAGCCACAGTACACACATGCACTTGCCGTGCCTGCGGTTCAGCCACGCTGCCCAGTCTTTCTATGACCCAGTGGGTGAGGCTTTTGATGTGAAAAAGAGGCTTTTGTTTCTGTAATAATTACAGAGTATAGTCTATGCACGATTTTTGTGGAAATTTCCTTGTCCATGCTTCCTTTGCCAATGTGTTATTAAGAACAGGCAGCCTGTGCTATTGGGCAGCCGGATAATGAGATGTGAGAGAACAGTCTGCTTGATTAACACAAAAACACACAAAGTCATATCAACCATTTTGTCCTTTTGTGTTCTGACCCCTCCTGACTGCACTAGAGCCTCACCTCCCAAGGCCTCAAGACAAATAAGCAGCCTGTCTGTCCTTTTGTGCTTAAGCCTGTATACAGACTTCCTCCTTAAGCAAACACCAACACTGCTTCATAACTGGGTCATGGACCAGTGTAGAAACCTGTCACATTCCCTTCCCCATCGGCCTCTGTATTTCAGGTCCAAGCACCACCAAGCTAAGAGATCACTGCTGTCTGTAATGTAACTTACAAAGAATTAAAAATTGTCTCTAACATTGCAGAATAATGTTTCACTATGAAAAATAACAGTCTTTGCATTGTTTGGACCACCTAGTGGGCAGCTTTTTTAGTGTGAATAATAGCTTATCTAGTATCACCTTACATTGTAAAGCCCACATATTTTTATACACGCTTTTTTATTCCAAGAAGATATTTGCTATTTCCCTTGGTTTTCACAATAGGTGTAAGAATACTATCTGCTTAACAGTATACTTCATACATTAAGGCTGAATACAGACTAAGCACCATCTGCATCTCTGAATGTAAGCCGTGCTTTTAAAAGCACCCAAAGATACTCTTCACCAGGTTTACTTCCTTAATAGTTACTCATTGAAGTGTGATTTATATGATCATCTATCTGAGTATTTTCATGCTTAACTAGGAAACTCCTTATTCTCTGCATTTGCATCCTTATTCATTTAAACATAGATGTTTCTTCAATAGTTCAGCTCAATGTTGCACTTACCACCTCTTCAAATTTTATTCTTCTATCATTTCACATTTTTTGAAGATGCTATAAATTACTGGGTAATGGCTCTGAATCATGTTTGCTAAGGGTGTAATTCTGCCAGTTTTACTCTAATTGTTTTACCACAGACACAAGGTCTTTGATTTCAAGGAGACCAGTTGCAGGGTAACATACAATATCCAGTGAGAGTAAAGATGATGGATTTGGGCCCTGAATGCTTCCCTCAAGAGGATTTGCTGCAATGAAGATATTTCTGTTTGACAGGTTTATTGTTTAACATGCAATAATTTAAGATAGTAATGCAAACTTCCCCCGCAGTCCCACACCATGGATTCAAAACCCATATGGACTGAAATGCATGAAGAGGGAATAATGGATTTCTCAATCTGCTCAGTTTACATACTATTCTCTTTTTAGCATGGAAAGCCCATTATGCCTGTGTAAAAGAGGAAAAACATTGAATTTGCATTATTTCCTATAACAGAATGATCTCCCTATAAAAACCTATCTTCTTACCTTTACATTGTAAATTGTTTTACTGAACTCTGTAAAATTCAAACACATAAATTGCAGGATTAGGGCTTAATTATTCACATAAATATTTGTAGATTTACAAGATGAAAGGTGTCCCATTAAATAAAGAAACAGTAATGTTAATTAAGAGCACAATATTATAAGCAACTCATTTTCAGTATTAACTGGGAAATTAATTTATATCATATACCTTTTGCTCTGGTTACAGATATCACATTATCAACTTACTTCATCTTAAATTGTGAAAGTTATTCTACAGTACATAATAAAGTCTGTATTCATGGATTTGCAAAAACAGGATGATTATAAAACCCATGATAGGAGAAAAGTATTCCGAGAAGTAATGATTTCCCGGAATATCCAAAAATAAACCAGGTAAGACTAAAAAAAGTCAAAATGTTTTACTTCAGGTTTTTAAACTCTTGCTGAACATGGCAAAAGTAACATAACAGCAAATAAAATAAAAAAATGCACTGCTTAGATTGTACAATTATTGCAGACCTTCCTGTGTTGCTGACTGAATCTTTGTGTGCATGAACCAACTAGCTGTCTTTCATTCTGCCAAACAGGAGAGATTTCATTACTGTCTTTGACTTCTGAGGTTGGAAGGAAAAGGAAAGCTGAAGCTCTTGAAGGTAGATTTGATTTCATTAAAAGGGTATTTCAAGATTAGTAATGACACTTTTAGTAGAAGGTGTATTTTAAAAATAATTTTACTTTGGCCTCTGTAATACAGATACTTAAGGGTTTTTTCATATTTCCAGGGTGAAAATGTGTAGAAGAAAGCTTTTTTCTTTATGTTTCCTGCCTTTCAAGGGATTGTTAAAAGATCTCAACAATATATAAAGCAAGTTACATGTTGACAACATGTAGCTTATAAGCAGTAAACAAAATGTCTCTGCTACTTTATTGTATTTCTTACCTCCTTTTTCATGGGATCTCAAGAGACTTGACAACTGATGGTCTGCAACTGTCTGGGATTGGCTAATTGATTGTGAATCATTCATTTCAAATGAATGCTTTAGAATAAATGGAGAAGCAGAAATCTCATCAGAATTATTCTGGAATAAAGAATGCTGGTTTAGGCACATAAGAAATGTATTGATCCCACTTGCTCATGATAACTTACAGCTGTGATCTCATAGAGAGCAACTTTTTATTTTCCAAGATTCTCTGAAACATCTAATGCTAGATTTAAGTTACACAAGATTCTTGTGGCTTTCAGTAACACTAACTTAGCACCCATGTCACAAACATTTGTTTACTTTTTTCCATTTAACTTATTTATCCCCTTTCCTCATGCAGTTAAATCATAGCATGCACTGTATGCTGATTTCCTCTCATAGTTAATTTGTATCTTTAGAAAAAAGCTATAGGAAGGTATTAATCTGCTTAACATTTCTAAGTACATCATCCAAGGGATTTTGTTTTTTTAATCTTACATATGCTCAGCAGAGTTACTGGCAAAAACTGTACATTTTCTCCATTTCATCCTCTCAACATCAAATGGTAAGCAGCAAAAATTGGATCAGACTTCAAAGACTATGCTGTGCTCCAAGTCACAGAGCGACTCCTCCATTTCACATATTGAATTCGAGCAGGATATCAAAGTGCTACCAAAGAACCTCAGGTCCTTACTAAAAAAGAGTCTCTAACATCTGTAGAAAGTGAAGTGCACAGACAAATCACCTCAGGGAGCAGCTAGCATTTATTCTCAGCAGCAAATTTCCAGCCTTTTGATTCTCTTATTCACTGTACCTCCCTGTCTCTCTACAGACTAAAGTTCTTAGCAAGCAGGCTTTTGTCTCAAAGACTTCAAAACATCACTAACGGTTTCATGTTCAGATGCCTATGCCAAGCAGCCATGAACACATTGCAGAACTGTGGACTCAGGAATTTGAAGTTATAATGTGCTGTTGTTTTAGAATATAAACTTAGTAGTACCTTTTTAGTTTGTTTGTCAAGAAAATCAGGCACTGCAGGAGAAGACTGGTTACTGGTTTGCTGCCTAAAAGCATAGAAAAAAAATCAGTTTAAATATTGTAATTTCTTCACTCTTATAAAAGGTTTACTGGCATACACAGTATTTTTGGTGACTTTCCCTTTTCCCCCTCCCCCAATTTCCAAATATGCACATACAATCAATTCAGAAAAAAACGCAGACCAATCCCATTTCCTCTTGTAAGAAAGTGTATGCTGTTAAACACAGCAACAGGTTATGAGCAATGAATTTGTCATTAAAAATTTGTGGGTCTGTGCAGATGTGTAAAAGAAGTTTATGAGAATTCCATGAAATTGAAGCAATGCATTAATTTGCTAAGATTTTACAGGAAACGTTTTCTCCCAGGGCTGTGAAAAGCTGTTTTCACAGAATTCAAACTTAGATACTCAAATTTTGATGGATGAGGAAGAAGTGAAACACGTGTTCTCTTAAAGCCATTTGGGTTAAGGACAGTGCAAAAAGTAAGAAGTCTTAGATTCTTTGTCTATAGCCATTACTATTTTACCATCACATTATGTCACCATAAAAATATTAAAGGCCAACTCCTACTTCATTAATGCTGAATCAAATAACATAAAAAACTTCTGCAGGCCATGATCCTCATTGTCAGGCCTTTGAAGTCAATGAATTTCTTCAACAGTAAAGTCCACCCAGACAGAATTTGTTTCAGGACCTTCAGCTATGCAATACCAAAAAAATATGCTACCAGTTTCATATAGTGGGTTTTAAAAAAATGAGGTTCATAGAAATTATTTGGTATGCTCATGGTCCTCAAACTGGGATTAAAACAAAGACTTGTCATTGTCAAAACAGAATGAAGCTTTCTTGAACATGGTAAACATTCATCTTTTCTGTAATGTTGCAATTTCATGAGCAAAGTTCGGATTTGCATGTCAGATTAAGGGAATTTAAGTTCCCCTTTATTCTTTGACACAAAGAAAGAGAAGAAAAATATTCTCCCTAAAATGTAAATTGAATTTAAACTTGTGTTTTCCTTGGAGGAAATGAAGGGATCCATTTTAGAAAAGCATTATCATTTAGTACTGGCACACTTCTTAAAGTGGAAAGTATAACATATGTCTATGACTGTATTTGACACTGCATTTGTGCATATACAATATTATCCGTAAAGCTCTTTATTACTATTTATCTTGTACATATATTATTTAGATAATAATTTTTCTAGTGGGACTGGTTAGATAACTTGCCACTTTTCCCCAAAATTTCCTCAAGCATTTGCTGAGATGATGCACTCCCCTTTTCCCCAATATTTCTGAAAATAAATCAAATACAAGGTAAAAATGATGAATAGTCCTCAAATATCACTGTGGTAGATGTCAAAATCAAAATTTGCTGTCAGATCAGTATGTTGCAAATGGTCTACAATGCCAAAACCAGACTGAATGATCATATAAATTTAAATATTCAGATTTTGTGCTGGTTTGGATCTGGATCTGTGTTTGCAGCATGAAAATAAACTCTGTCTTCTACTAAAAAAAATACAGAACTTTGGCATGGCTAGAACATTGTATAATTGTTTAAAGCACAAAGGTAAAAACCAGCACCTTGCCTTCTGTGTAGCACAAGCTAACAAAAATCAGCCTGTGGAATTTGGAAGCCCTTAAACCCCAAGTCTAAGTCAGGATCCCAGTGATGGCATTTTTCTGATTGAAACAATCCTAAATTGGGTTGTATTTGCTGCAAGGGAGCCCATCCTTCCACAGAATGTACTGTTGCTACCAGAAGTATGTCCTTGATTACTTGCTGTTACTCATGAGCTTTTCAGTGCATTTTTCTTCCCCCATCCTGTTAAGAAGGGGAATGGCAGAACAGCTGGGTGGGCACCTGGCAGCCAGCCAAGGCCAGCCCACCACAGTGTCAGACTGGCAGGGAGCACTTCTGAAAACCTGGTATCAGCTGCAGGTCTGGGTTCATGGGCCTGGTTTCAGTCAGGCAACTCAACAATTTGCTGCTGACTGTTCAGCTACTGAGCTACAATGCCCCTCAGTCTTCACATACAGGCTGTCTATAAATCACTCCATTAGCAGGAAACATTGGGGAAAAAAGAGAAACATTGATTCTTAAGGTCTGTCTACACATCTGTATAGTGTATAGACTCACTATCCCTAGCATCGAAAGCAGTTGAACCATAGCAACATAAATCTAGTAATGGAGATTATCTCATGCTAGAGAAAAAATATCTAGATTTGGAGTTACTCTGGCCATTATGAGTGTAAATAATGGCACCTTTATCTTCATTATTTAAATGCTTTTGAAAATGTTAGAAATACTACTAGATATTCTACTAGAAATAATACAGTTCATTTTGCAAAAGTAGTATTTTACAGAACATAACAAATAATCCTTCCAGTGTGGACAGATGAAAAATTCCAAAGTGGTGGGAAGGCGGGAAAAACCAGATGGCAATGGAAAATTGTGCCCAAATTCCCATTTACACCTTTAAAAACCTTGAGTAACTATTTAAACTTATGAACTGTAAAGTAATTAGAAGCTCATATGACATCAAAATCAGGCCCATGGATGGATCTACAGCATTCCACAAGGATTGCAGACTTCCTATTTCCATCACAAGCAATAATCCTAATGTTTGCTATGATTAAAAATAGGAAAGTGAAGCTATTAAAGGAAACCAGAATGTCTTTATACCAGCTTTTCCTATGGAAAGAAATGGAAATTTGTATTCAAAAGATGACTTATACAAGAAATTGCAATGTGATCTTGACAGAAACTGAAATCATGCAAGGAGAAAGTATGGGAAAGGTGTAGGGAATAAACTACCAGAATGCCAATGGCATTCATCTGAAGATCCTGAAAAAAATGTTTAAAATGTAGAGATGTGACTCTTTCAGTTTTCCACGAAGAATAGAAACACATCAACATAGTGATTATTTTTCATTTTTATCAAAGAATTCATGGAGGGTTTTGTTATTGACTGACAGAGTGAACCTCACTTTAGTGAGATGCAGGCTGCAGATCAAGTCAAAGAAACCACAAGAAAAGACAGAAGAGCTTTTATATGGAACAGGAGAATTCACATGAAACCAGTTTCTGAATGAATTTGTGCTCATGTGACTGAAATCATGTTTAATGTCTCCTCTCAGTGATACACAGGATACTGTGGTTATGTGCCTGTGTATGTAAATCCACGTTTCATGCTATTTCAATGGGCCTCCAGCTGTAGCAAACTGTTGAGAAATGAACCTCATTCATTTTTCAGGCACAGCAACAATGTCACTGGAAGTACAACAGACACATGGAGAATTCCTCTAGATTGATTTCTATACTTACTCCCCATACTGATGCTGCAACAGCTGGTGGCACTACGATGCTATAAAAGCTGGCTTGCAATGCCAAACCCACTGGCACAGATATGTTACAGTTCAAGACATCACTGTGCATTTACAAATCATAAAAAAACCTTGATAAATCATCTAAGTCACCCCCATTGCCAGAGAAAATCAGCTACACCTACTTTTTTTTTTTTTTACCCCATACATTTGCTTAACCTGATTTTAAAAATCTACAGTGATGGAACTGTCAAAGCTCCCCAAGGTAACCTACACAGGATTTAACTCAGCTTACCATCAGTAAGCTTTTCTTGATGTTTAACCTAACATTCTTGTGCTGCAATGCAAGCCCATTATTTCCCTCTTGATTCTCAACAGAGAACAGTTTGTTCATTTTCTCTTCACATCAGCCTTTTGTGATCAGAGAAATTATACCATATGACCCTAAATTTTTCAGCTCCCTTAGAGATCTTCCTTTACAGGTTTATAGAGATACAGGAGCATTTTTGTTGCCAAAGGACTTGCTAATTTTCTTCAAGGGCAGTCTCTAATATACTGCCTTAGCTAAGTCTTGACAGTGATGAGAAAATGTAACGATGCACATGTGAGTTGAAGGTACCCTCACTGCTAGTACCCAGAGTAAACTTTGGAGCATTACTGACTTTCATATTGTGCTTCATTATATTTCATGTAACTGTTTCTAATATAAATCCTACCCTCTCAAGCCCTTGTACCATCACTCAGTACTGATATAAATTTAGTAATCCGATTCTGCTTCATCAGTCAAGCAATGGCAATTTGTGAGAACAAACAGACCCAAGCACATACAGACATGATACCAAATAGCTAAAAAGAGAAAGATGTAAGGAAAAAAATCACAATGAACTCAGTTCAAGAGTGTGAACTGCTGTTAATGTCAAGTATCTTCTACCATGGACCCTTAACACACAGAGCTGCAAAGGAAAGCAAGGAGCAAGGGATACCCACTGACACACAGTTATAGTAACAGATCTAACTCGTGCAACAAAGCAGTGCTTTCTGCTATACAACACAGCACAAAGGCACTGACCATGTACATGTAGCTGACTTATATTGTGATATTTAGCACTCAGTGAACTGCAGTACAGTGAACTAGAGGGGAAAAAATTAACAATACAGCTGGTGTTTTCCAGGGGAAGTATCAGATCAGTATTAATTAACACAATTTTCATTTGGGAAGGAAATGGAAAAGATGATGATGGTGGAACATTAGGTTACAGATACTCTGATGGGATTCTAAAGGTATTTAAAGATATTTGAGAATGACAGCTCCGGCTGAACAAGAATATGAACAAGGTAGCATAGATTAAGGTCCTTATTCGCTGAACTGTAGATTATCCTGCTAAGAAAGAACATTTATGAAAAATATATTCACTAGACCTCTGTCAATCTAACAAGTTCAAATCACATGATGTTTTAGAAAATTACTTCTCACTTCTCCATAAATTATTCCTAATTAGGTCAAAAGACCCCTAATAATAACTTGGAATTTTAGCTATGCCATTGCAAAATGCAGCATTTTGGATTTCTGCAATGATCAATCACTAATAGGAGGTAGACATTAAGTAAGGTGGGTATCCATGTTTGACTCATATATTGATCATGTTTGACTTTAAAATAACTGCCTCTTTTAAGCTTTGATTGTGATTCCTTGATGCCACGCAGGCCTGCAGGTTTCTCTCAGTGGCTGATCATGTCAAGAAAAAGATTGGCAAGTGTCTCATACACACATGGTTTTTGGGGAATAATTAAAATTTAGTGTCAGTTTCCTACGTGTACAATTATTCCCAGGATCCTGTTTCAGTAGGAGTCACAGACACTTCCACAGCTTTGTTGAATTGAATGGAAAAACATTTTTTCAATGAGACAATGAGACAGAGCAAACAGCACCTTTCCACTAATTGGGAGATCAGCGAGATGACTAAGACGGAGGGGGAACTATGTAACCTATAGGTGGTCATCCTCAGAATATAGCAATTTTCTAAGAGCTGGCTGAATCATGATGGCAAACCTGCTTCTTTCAGATCTTATCGTGTGGGAAATCACTTTCATAGCAAAGGATTCAACTTACCAGTCTTCTTCACAGCCAAAATCAGAAGTAGAGCAGCTGCTTGTAAGCTGAGGATCTGCTACACGCTCAATGCTGTTTTTCAATCTTGTGTAGTTTCTACGAACAATATATCCCCTAAAAGCTAAAAAACATAGTTTTGAATCAGAAAGATTATGCAGAAACTGAATCTGGCTCTGCAGCACAGACCTGAATGTCCCCAACTTTTACTGAATTAGAGCACAAGAACACGTAGCACCCCACAGGAGTGACTCCAATGTTTGCAATGTTACCAACACCTGGAAATTCTACAGGGCCTTACAATCTCACTGTGGACCTCGTGGCACAGTCCAGGCAAGGAAAATAGGCCTCAAAAAGAAAATGTGTCCAATTCAAACAGTAATCCAACTCAGAATGTATTAAAACAAAATCACTCCCAAAACTACTTCTTTAATCACAAGTTGAGCTGTTCATAATTTTACAGGATCAGAAGCTTTACTTTCCTTTATTGTGGGTTGGTGGGGTGAGGAGGTGGGAACAGATATACTCAGCTACAGCTAGAAAAATTCTTAATGTCTTCTCCTATTTTTTAAATTAACTGTAACCATAATAAAACATTTAAAATTACCTCTCATAAAAACAGGAAAAAATTATAGAGATCAGAATTTATACCATTCCTAAAATAATAATAAAAAAATAGCAGAATAAAACAATCACAAAAATATTAAATTAAGTAGAAAGTATATAGTGGAATGAAATGGTAAAGAAAATTGCAATTAATAACATTTTGAAGAGATCCTTTATTTCCATAGACTGTCTCTGACTTTGGGTATTTGAATATCATAATTATTTCTATAGTTTTATCTTGAATTTTTTACACCTGTGAGCAGTAATAAAGCTCCAGCAGAAACCACAGAGAGCAATACATACTGCACTTAGGACAAAGAACTAAAAAGGTTGCAATACACACTTAAACTCACAGACTTTTCATATTTTATTTTTGTAGGGTTTATTTCAAACATTATTTTAAGTAGAAATACCTAAGGGGAGAAAGGACTGAATAATGAAAAAAGTAAATAGAGTATCAGTGCCATTGATTCAGTGAACAACAAGCAGTTGCTGAATAAGAAGGCTGAGAGTTGTGAGAGAAAGGAGCTGTTTATTAATCCAGCAGGACTGCAGTTTAAACAGTGAGACAATATGTAAAAGCATAGTGGAACTAAGCTGAAAAGATATTACAATATTTGAAGAAAAAGTTTCCTGTCCAGGAAAATCTTTTACGCACAACAAATGCATTCAAACCAGAATCATTTGAAGATTAAATACCCAAAGGAGAAGAGCAGCCCTGCCATTGGGGTCCAGGGTTACATATTACAGTGGAAAGGCACAGAAATAAGGTCTAGGGCAACCTCATGTAGGATCAGGGCCATGACAACATTGTAGATTGCCAAAGGAAATCAGGAGGTAGGATAAATCCTGAATAAATTTAGGAATTGACCAGAAGATTAACATGATTTCTTTGTATCTCACACTTCTGATATTTATGACAGCACTGAAATTTCCTGGATAAGAAGCAACAAAAATTGCCTTTTAATGAGAGGTTATGAAAATAAACAACTATTCACTTTACAGAAGGAATGACAGGAGCTTGGGCTGCTGAGGTGTTGAACCAAACACAGAGCTCAGGTATGGTGAGGCTTGAGGAACTTTCCTCCCTTGATAACCAGACCAGGAAAGTCTGCCTGTCTGGCAGAGACCAGGCAAGCTCCCACTTGTCCCATGTGATCAGACTTCCAATCCTTATCTATCCCCTACTGACCAGCCAAGGATCCCACTCTGCTATCAGCAGCAGGGACAGCTGGCCAGCAGTCATCTCTCTGCAGCTGAAACATGCTGAGTGCCAGTCAGTCCATGGACTGCTATGAAGAAGCACTGAAACAAATGAACTGATAGGATAAACTTCAGTTTTATACTTAGTAGTTTCTCAGCTTTTAGTAATTCTTTGCATGTGTGTGTTTATAGAATTAACCCCAATACATTCTGTGATTTTATATTTAAATATTGTTTTTTCCTTTTCTCAGAGACTCTTATTAATATCAGTATAATGATTTTTGTCTTTCCCCCATTCACTATGTAAAAACCTGCCTTATCTGATTTAATAAACATAGTTTTTGCCCTATCGTCTGTTTTCACAGGTATTTTCAAAGTCAACTCCTCTTCAACGTAACCTTGCCACAGGTTTCTAACTTTCTTCCAAATTACCTTGCGTCTGAAAGGTAAATGACTGTATTTTTTCTACTTTGACTCCTGGGACAACTAAAGTACAGGATAAACAAACTTCTTTAAGTTTCTCAAAAGCTTCATCAAGCACTAGTAGGACTGCATCTTTTCAACATTTATTAACAGGATCTATAATGTTTCAAAAGAAATGCATATGCAGAGAATTCTACTGGGGGAGTCTGAGAGGCTGGGAAGCTGCTCCATCACAGCAATTTGCATTACTGACTGGTGCTGGTTTTGACACTAAGCACTTGGCTCAAAGAGTGTGAAATTAGCAGACTCATGTTGCTACTGCTCCATGAACAATCACTGCATCATTGAAGAAGAATGATTACCAGCTGTCACCTCATTTTCACCTTATTCAGTCTATATTCCAAACTTTCCAGCAACAGTAGCTTTAACCCTGATCTTTACATAGCCAAAGATGACAGGATCTGAAAAGCAACATAGGAACAGAACTTAATTTTAACACTTCTATTAGTAGCTTGGTGTTAAATGCTCTACGTGCCACAAATTAGGACATGAATTTTTACTTCTTGTACCGATCATTTCTTACACAAAGAGAGTTTTCTGTCCGTTTCAGCACCTAGCAAACCAAGAATCTATTTACCTCAGGGAGTCTGAAATTTGGCATCTTGCAGTTACAAACCTTTATGGTCTAAATACCAAGGCAATATACATTACACACAATATTGCACAATTCCGGATAGGAAAAGTCGATGTACTTTTCTTCTGATTCCCACAGGAAATATATAATTACAGAGCAAATTGTGAAGCACAGTGTAAAAAGATCAAAGCTAAACAATCACAGGTCTATGAGAGAACTATAAAGAAAGGAGATGAAGTAGTTTCAAAACAGTAGAAGGATTAATTCTCAGTCATTAAAAAAATCATGTGAAGCAGACTTTTTCTACACATACACATTTTTATTCTGTAACGTCACCTACAATAGCACATAACAGCAACTCAGAAGTGAAAGCTCATGCTTGCTAAAGAGAAGGTAGTTGATTTGCTAGGAACAGCACATCACTTTCTTCATTTCTCCAGTTAAAAGAGCATTCAGCAGCTTAACTAACAGCATTTGTGGGAAATTAGAGCCCATGAATCTGATTATTCATTCCAGGCCAAATTAATTCTAATGAGCAGCAGAAGACATAGAGTCACATCCTTTGCCATGAACACATCCCCTCTTTCACCTCTCTAGATGGATATTGGGTGATGTCTGTTTAAAAGCAGAAAAACACTCTGAAGTTCTCCAGCAGAAGCATTATGAGAAGGAAGAAAGGAATCCCCATGTACAAGCAGTAACTATCAGTAACAAACAATGACTGTTAACAAGACTCACTAAGGCTGTCAGCAGGACTGGTGTCACTGATGCACACAAACACTTGGACACAAAATGCACAGAATCACAAAATATGCTTAGTTGTGAGGGGCCAACAAGGATCATCAACTCTAACTCCTGGCCCAGCACAGGACCATCCCCAAGAGTCACACCATGTGCCTGAGAGCATTGCCCAAACACTTCCTGAACTGTGTCAGGCTTGGTTCTGTAATCACCATGTATCACAGTCTCTGATCTTGAGACTTGGTCAAATAAAAAAGTGAAGATGACTATGAAACTCTGGCAATATCAGCAAAGAAAAGGAAGAGATTTTATTGTACGTTGTTCCTTCCTGATTTTAGCATGAAGTCCAGTAAGAATAGTCTCCATTTTTTCTCCTCAAAATCATGAGAGAAAATCAGACATTTGAACATTGACAGAGCTTAGCTCAGAGATGGGGATGGAATATAAAATCCCATACTTTAAAACTATATGGCCTTCTCACTTTTCTAAAATGCTCCCTGCGTATGAGCATTAGGCCTTTAATGGTTATTATAGACATGCTAAACATGAAGAATTACAGGATGCTGTAAGCTAGTACAGAACACAACGAGATGGGAGAGTAAAGTTAACCAGAGCCTGGGCAAACTAGTCTGGTTAACCCTGACTGTGAAGATAACATGATAAATCAGTTCAGCTGCCATCAGGAGAAACATGTCTTCAATGTTTTTTACACTGACAATATAGTTAAAAGAAAGAAAACTACTGATATAAAAAAGTAAAATGGATCTGCTCTTTAGGTGTCATTTTCAACAAAATTTTTAAGAAAACAGTTTTAGATAAATTTATCTGAAGTGCTTAGAAGTGCTTAGAAGTTTTTGGAACATTTTACTCATGTAATTCTTAGAGCTATACAATGGTATTAGCTGAGTACATGTACATACACACATACATAGTAATACAAGCAGGTGAATAAATATAGGAGTGAATATTCAAAAAATACTTCCTTGTCTTCTACTGAAATGAACATTATATTTTTGCTGCTGAAAGCCCCAAAGGCAACACTTTTATTAAAAGCTTACATTTATTATAATTGTAAACCAGCAAATTGCAGCTGTTCTCTGTCCCTCTTTTTTATTTATTAAAATGGAGTAAATTTTGTCAGAAGTACACATTAGAGATACGTGAGCAGCACTGCATCATCAGAAGTTACAGAAAGAAAGCAATTTACAAGGGGATGCCTCCCTCTGGATATCCATCACTTTTTATTTAAGGAAAAGAGCCCAATCTAGAGTTGTTGATAAAGAATTTTCTAATACAATATGACATATGGTGAGTGTGCAAGCACGTGTTGGAGGAGGAGATGGTGGCTCAGTGGATTAGTCATTTGCCTTTCACCTCTGGAAGCATAGTGAAACTCAGTCTTGACCAGAGCTGCACAGTATATTCCAGATGGCTAAAGTGGACCTAATTAAAATGAATTCAGTGATGTCACCTCAGATCTAAATGAATTGCATGCACCACTCATTTGGCATTTTGGCAATGTCAGTTCACAAATAAAATAACCAAATTAAAATCCTCCCTTAAGTCTTTCGGGACAAGTCACACTGCATGGAAATACATGCTATCATAACTAGAAAACACACTTTCATAATCATATTATCTGTTGCTTTAAATTTGAATTAATTCTAAATTCTAATTATTCTAAAACAAATAAACATTTAATGAGACTTGCATGTGAGGTAAATCAATGGAGCAACATTTCACTCAGATGATTCAGTGGATATACACTGATTTAAACCAGCTGTGAATCTGGCAAAATAATTTAAAAAAAATCTTTGACAAGATATTTTTCCCTCTTATGTAGATGTGAATCAAAACACTGTAAATTCCAATTACAAAGAAATGCTCAGAAGTGTAAAGTATTGTCAACTCAAATACTTAACACAAAATCATTCTTTAGAAATTATCTCTGAGCTAAAAACTAGCATTTTATAACCTTCACAGTTTGAGAAAGTGTGACTGGAAGTAGGAGGAAAGACTTTGTGTATCTTGTGTACCATTTTAGCCATGAGTCCAATAATATCTGTGTATTCTGAGAACTTGAGATTTAGATATGCTGAAGTAGGGTAGCTTTTTCTTCCCCATTTAATTTAAATTCACTCATATTTTGTTTCCTAGTGAGGGTTTTCCCCCATCTGAAATAATGATTTTTTTCTTCTAATATAATACACTCGGGAATTCTATCCTCATGTATATTGTGAGGGTTGGTTTTTTTTCTAGGTTTGTTTTTTCTTCCAACATTTCTTCAATGGATAGTGAACTGCTGGGCCCACAGAGATCTCCAGACCACCAGCTCATGTATTTGAAAGGCATCTGTTTATTTTTAAAATGCAAATGCAGCCTACCTCAAAGACTGACTTGCAAGAAATGAACAATCTGAACAAGTCAAGAGGTTTCCAATCAGGAGCTGTGTTCCTCCTTTGTATCAGGCTATGATCACTTGCTGTCAAAACCACTTAAACAATGTCCTGGAACCTGAATGAAGTCCCCCCACAATTAAAATGAGCAGGATAATCCTGCAAGAATTATTCAGGCAAATCATTTTTCACACAGTTTAAAGTAATGATAAGGTCATTTACAAAAGAAATCAGCGCCTTTGAAATGCTGACTTGTAGACAGAGGACTGCCTGGAGGAGGGCCATAGATAACAGTGAAGACTGGCCTCCTAACACCACCCTTGCAGTCTTTGGAGCTGATTCTGATGAGGAGAAGGCCCAATAAGGTTAATACCCCTACTTTGATCTCTGTCAAAGCGTACCAGCAAGAATTAATTTACATTTCAGATGAAAAAGGTTGACAGCATGAAAAGGCATCTTGTTTCTGGTATGTGAATGTGCTGTAATAGATCGGGAATTCTGAAAGGAAGTTCTGAGGAAGCTAAAGGGATAAGCTGAGCGGCTGCTTTTATTGGGAAAGAGATGAAAGGAAAACAAATTTCAATATGCGCTGTTCTGTAGAAACATGTAAGCCAAATGCTTCCTAAATTCCAAGGCCTGCTTGAGCGGGGCAGGGGGGAGGGAAAGGAGAGGGAAGTACATACAGTTTAATTATATGGTTTTGCTAATGTGGATGACGAATGCAAACAATTTATCTCTCTGCCTGAAATGGCTCTTTTAAAAAGAAACACAAAGGTGACTATACTCCATTTTCCTAGAAAGCTGCCTTGAACTACCCTCACACTGTAAGATGTGCGGGGAAGGGAGATTTAGAGTACCTTTTGTCTCCATGTCACTAGGCACTTGGACTGTGTAATGTCATGTAAACAACACAAAAACTGTCAGTGTATTTTAAAACCTGGAAAATGGCCATGATTAGCAAGCATAAGGTTTAATTTGAAACACTGAATAATTAGCATGTCGAGAAGAGAAAACCTGCACAAGGAATATTTTCAAATAAGAAGGCCTAGATACAGGTCTTCAAAGGCAGACAGAAAAGTGTTGAGGATTATTGTTGTTGTTGTTGTTATTGTTATTATTATTCCTCCCATTCTACTAGAGTACCAAAGACAGGAGGAGCAGCCAGACTAATTAATACAAAGGTTCACTGTGTCACTCTTAACCCTGTAGTCCTAATGTTTATTCACCCAGGCTGATCACTGAAACAGTCAAGTGCCAGGTTACAAAGGAAAACACTGTGTGTGTTGGAGGGAAGAGTACTAACAACATTCCTCCAGCATTAGGTCCAGAGGGCTCAACTGCATCCAAATTCACTCCCACTGCCTCTGCTCTGCCATGTTCAACAGAGTGTCTAAAAGATGGCAGGAAGCAACAGAACTCTGAATCTCTCCCATGTGTGCTAACAGCAGAAAACATCAGTATCTTTCTCTAAAGAGCTAAGAATTTGTCTGGATAAAACTCTAAGGCAGAATGTCCCTTGCAGTCTCCAAGTGATAATGCTACACACAAGCTTCCTATTGCACGTGAGATAGCTCTCACCTTAAGGAGTGGATAACAGTGAGACAGTCATGGGTTAACAGTTTCACTTTCCTTTCTTCAACAAAAGGCTGCTGGAATCAAAGTCCAGGTATGTATATACCTTTAAAGGTAGCAAATACTCCAGGAAATAGTGGNTACTGTCTGTTCTATAATGAAAACAACTGAACGTGACAACACAAAGGAGAGGAAGAATGAGAGAGAGTACTTGTGCAATCCTTCAGTGCTTGTTGCTAATGGGAGAAAAAAAATTCTTCCATTTAATAGAATACACCACATTATTTAACCCTAGAGCTTCATGATTTTGCATAACAGTACATATGCAAAGCTACAAATTATTGTTTGATCCTAATGATATACTAGACAACACAAAAACGAATTAATTTACTGGGAATGGTTTGAGAACAAGTAAAAGAATATTACAACAAATATTTTTCATATTGATTTCAAACTGTAAGATACAGAACAAGAGGTGACAAAGCTTAAGGAACTGTAGCACAGGAAGCTGGTAGAGGTGGTATCTTGGTTTATCTGTAAACACATTAGCTACAACTCATTTTTTATCAGTCACAGTCTTTGAACCTGGAGCTGGACAGAGAAGGTGTACTTGTACTGCACTGTATCATATGGAGGCTGCTTCATATTGGCAGCATCTGAAAACACCATTGAGTTCACAGCACTCACAGCACTGGTTCTTAGATTTCTGTGCCATATGGTACTCTGCTCTCTACTAGAGACCTACACAGCCCTATGGGCCTGTTCCTCCAATAATCTCTTTAAAGTTTATTCAAATTCATATTGATATGGCTGCATAGGAGTCTGGCAGATTGGTCAAAGCTGGCAAACCCAGCAAGCAGTCAAAACAAAAACCTGGCAGCCTGCCAAGATCAGTGCTCCACACAAAGAGAGAAACGCATGTCTAGTGCCTCTCATCCATACTTTTAGCCAAGAATTAACTTAACAGCTTTTAATTACTATATTTTGCTTTCAGAGAAGCACTTATAAAAGGTCCAAAGTGCCTGATACCTGCCACAGACATCATTTGACACTGAAGCAAAAATGATCAGAAGTAATGTTTCTGATAGCTTGTGTTTGGACTTCACTTTTTTTTTTTTGCTATAAACACTGACACACACAAAATCACCCACAGAAAAATAGGTGTTGTCAATCGAAATACTGTTTTAATTACCTGCTTGAATATGTATAGCAGCATCAGTTCTTCTGTTCCTTATTTCCTTGTACTTCCTGCGAGCTTCATATCCTCTCCAGGCTAAAAATACAAAACCATGTGCTGGAAATTACATTTATTTAAGGAAGTGCTACAGAGTCTACAGAGTCAGAGATGTGCTGAAACTTTCATTTCTCCTGCCACAACTACTTCAGCCCCCACCCCCAATAGCTCTTCCCCACCCACCCACATGTTGAACTCTGGGTTCATGACTGCAGCATTCACATCCTCACAACTTCAAACACCACTTCACTCGTTCAAATTTTAATTGTCACCATGTGCTCACTGATGTCCTAACCCAAAAGACAAAGGTGCATCATCATTCTTGCTCACACAGTTCCCCAAATCACTACAAGGAAACCTGTAATCAGCCTCTCAGGTCCATCTTTTGATGTATATCTGGAATTTTGGTATGCCAGCAGGGACATGTACTACTGCATTTCAATTATGCACTGCATGTTATTATAGACATACCAAACAATATTTTCATTTTGTGCACAGGCATCACATTCAAAATACTAAAATTATTAAATAAAGACATTACCAAATGCTAAGATGACACTTTAGAAGTAAATCAGTAACATCTGCATCAATGAGCTGGAGAGAAAACACCTCCAGTCATTCAGATTCATAATAAACTGTAATGAATGAATAAACAATGTGCATGCAATTTAATTGATTGAAATACAAAGCCACTCAGTGAAACAGGGAATGTGAACATTTACCTGACTGTATAGTAATAGCACTATTTTCTCTTTTATCTTTGACTTTCTTGTACCTCCTTGCTCCAAGCCATCCCTTGATATAGGCTTGCATGACCACAACCCTCCCTATAACTTCTCGCAGGAACAAATTTAACTGCTCTATATGGTAATACTTCAGAAAAACCTGTAATGGAACAACAACAAAACAAAAAAAATCAGTATTACAATCAGGATTAGAACCTCTTGTATTCTGCCTTTTCATTAGTCCTCCAGCAGCCTATTCCGGTGTCATTGCTGAGAAAAGTAGGAAAACACTGATTGTACATATCATCGCAATCTTGTGAATCAATTTTTTGCTCTCATGCATTTGTGGAACTTCTGTATTCCACTGATTATAATCACCCCATTGCTAACCCTGAGATTAATGTAGTTGCTTAGAACATGGTGCTAATAACACCAAAGCTGGGGTTCAATCCCTGAATGGGCCATTCACTTAGGAGTTGGATTTGATGATCCTTGTGGGTCCCTTCCAACTCAGAATATTCTGTGATCCTGTGAAAATAAATTCCTTATTTACCCCCTTTACAAAGTAAATTGGATGGTGATACATTTTCAGGTAGGAACAATTTTGAAAGATGATCTTTCTTGTCAGTGGAAACACAAATCCTGGATTGAATTTGGTTTTAGGCATAATATTATCAAAAAGCATTCCCCCTCAGGAGGCAAATCCTGTGGATGCTTACATACATTTTATCTGGGTCTTGGGCAAGAAAGTTCTCACAGTTTTTCCTTTATGTAATGTGAAACAACTCAAAGTACTGTGTAACATCCTTTTTAAAGAAGTTATTCATTCCATTTTAAACCACCAACAAAGGCTTTTGACAGGGCGAGAAGGAGCTTACCTGAAACCCCATGAATGGCTAATGGTACCAACCAGGCCCACAGGATGGGCTAAATTGTGATGTTTCTGCCATGCCATTATTATGAGCACGGGGAACTTCAGGAAGTCACTACAACAGCAAGAACTGACACATGTACTGTCCTTATCAAGGCAGCCATGTGCTGAATGCACTTTGGGGAGGTACCCAATGCACCCCTCCTCTTGCAGCACTAACTCAGCTGGCTTGGGAGGGCACCTCCATAACCTGGGAGGCAACTGGAGCAAATTCCTTGCTCTTCTGTTCATTTGTGCAGTACTTTCTGAACCACTATTAGACATGATTTGTAAAATTATATTGTCCATGAGAAAATGTTAGCACCCTCTACCTTGGTTTTCCCAAGAATCCAGTTGTCTAGTTTAGATTTCTCCAAAATGGCAAGACAGTTTTCTCTGCTACCAAGAGGAGTCTCATGTGCCTTGAACGCAAGGTAGTAATACCTGCAAAATGACAAAGAAAGAATTGAACTGACAATCAATATGTACTTCCACTGTTTTTCTCTAGCTCCAAGCTTTATCTCTAGAATTAGTAGGCCAAATTCTCCCTTATACTCAGTTGTCTTCATAAATCATGGCACAGTTATCATGAATAGATATTTGAACACATAAATGATTAGGATAAGCAATTAGTTGGAATGATTATAGTCAATTTTAGAAGTTTGGAGCAGACCCACACTAAACAATATTGTCTTTTATTTCGTCCATGTTCCCTTGCAAAGAACAGCTCCTAATAATTAGGTTAAATAACATATAGCTAATGAAAATGGGATGCAAACATGTTTGAACTGAACCCCTTCCTTCCTAAAACGCCATTACACATTAATGAAGACTGGTTTTATAGTATTTAAGTAAACTTACTTGCAAACAATTAAGCAACATCAAGAACACGTGCCAGTTAATTTACAAATTTAAGGTTATTTTAGCACAAGCACACTGTTAGATGGTAGCAACTGCCACCTCAGCTCTCACTTATTAACTGCCATGTGTTATCTTGGTATTAAGTTATACTTCTAAAGGTGCTACTCTATTTACATTGGGATTGAGAGGAACTGGCAGATTAAGCAAACCATTCTACTAATTATTAGCATGGGGAAGAGCCATCAGATGTTCTTTAAAACTTGAAGAGAAGAATGATCAGTGAATCTCAAAGACAGATTCCTCTGTAGCCACTTAAGAGTCAAGAAAATATCCCACCTTATACTGAAGAAAACATGGAAAAGCAATTAGAAAATTTAGAATTCTGCAAGATTTTCTTTTTTTTTTTTTGATCAGGAGAGTATGATTTTCAAATATTAGTTCCAGTTAATCTCTAGATATTAGCTCCAGTTGTCACAGAAAGAAAAAAGAACCACTAAAATAGTCAACAAAGATCAAACAGGAACAAAATGACATCTGAATTGAGAAGTACTGGAGTAAGTTCTGGACCGGAGACATAGATATTCACAAAATGGAGACACTGCTGACTCTGAATAATGATAGGAGATTATGTATTACTGAGTTATTTTTAATGCAGTGACTTTCTCAACAATGTGATATTGCAAATTCTTTGGCCAAACCTTTCAAAATATGAACTCATGCCTTTTAGTAGGTTTGGAGAAACATGGTGCATTTAAAAGAAAAAAGTACATTCCCTCCACCTTATTATTGAAGTTTATGATGCCAGCTTTTACAAAATAAACGTACTGAGCTGCACGAATAAAATTCAGATTTAAAATATATTTATTACAAAGAATTTTTGACAGCATACAATTTCAACAGAGAGCTGACAGATACATGAGGGAAGTTACACTAATAGTAAATTGCTGTTTGCCTCAAAAGTCAGTTCAGATAGCCATGGTAGTTACACATATACAGGAGGGTGGAAGGAAGGAAGGAAGGGCGGAAGAAAGGGCGGAAGGAAGTAAGGGCAGAAGGAAGGAAGGAAGAGCGGAAAGAAGGGCGGAAGGAAGGAAGGGCGGAAGGAAGTAAGGGCAGAAGGAAGGAAGGAAGGGCGGAAAGAAGGGTGGAAGGAAGGGCGGAAGGAAGGGTGGAAGAAGGAAGGAAGGGCAGAAGGAAGGAAGGAAGGGCGGAAGGGTGGAAGGGCAGAAGGAAGGAAGGAAGGGCGGAAGGGCAGAAGGAAGGAAGGAAGGGCGGAAGGGTGGAAGGGC
>VZTZ01031788.1:182064-244788 GCA_013400955.1 Drymodes brunneopygia
CGGAAGGAAGGAAGGAAGGAAGGATTCAAGTGAGTGACTTTGGTTGTTGATGTATCTTCTAAGGTATGTCATTGATGGCAATTTTAAAACCATGGAAGAGATTTTAGAGAGCACTGATGCAATAAAATATTCAAGGGGAATCTCATAATTTTTTAATCTTATCATTGACATTCCACTTACTGAAAAGTTGACTTATTTGTGACAAATATCTGAGTAAAAAGTATTCTTGAACTGTGTGATTTACCTGCATGACTACACCATTTTGTTTATGACAAACTTCACTATCTGTCAAAGGTAGTACCCTCTCCAATAGCTCTCTTTCATGATCTAGAATGTAGTTGCTTTGGTGCTCCAAAAAACCCCATATATAAAACAATGCTTATTTTTCTTATCAAATCCTGTTTTAACAAACCTTTTTATAAATTTAAATTTATCTATAGTCCAAGAAAGCAAGCTATCCAGAATGACAAGAACTTTACAAACAATGGGGATAACTACAGTTTCTGTATGTAAACATATGGTCTCCAATATTTATAAAAAACTTCCTCTAAATGGTGATTTTCTGAACATTTTGATTGATGTAACCACTGCACCGAAGACACCTGTACTGTGTTAAATATACTTACTGTTGCTTTTCAGTTATGTCCTAGAATCACAGAATACTCTGAGTTGGGATGCACAAGGATTATCAAGTCCAGCTCCTCGCTCTGCCCAGGACATCCCAAGAGTCACACCATGTGCCCAGAAGCATTGTCCAAGTGCTTCTTGAACTCTGTCAGGCTTGGTGCTGTGACCACTTCCATGGGGAGCCTGTTCCAATGCCCTTCCTCAGCTTGAAGAACCTTTCCCTGATATCCAACCTAAGCCTAACCTGGCACAACTTCAGGCCATTCCCTCATCAAAAGTAAGACCGAAATGACTGTACTCACCAGAAATAAGGACTACCAAAATGAAACTGGCTAATTACTTTTGATTATTTCTCCTCCAGAACTACTTTTACAGTGTGCATTCTGAACCATAAAAGGTCTCTGGATTTGTGTTCCAAAGCTCAAATCCATGTGTTTTGTGGATATTTTTAAGTAAAGGCTTTGGTATAGAGCCTGTTTTCATGACTGAATCACATAACTACAGACACCCAAGCAGCTTGATATGATGTGCTCAGGATAATTGTATGGCAGCACAGCATGTGCCACCCAGGGTCATCCAATTGTTTTATCTAATTTAAAATCTTTGTACAGCAATGGACCCTATGGAAAATTCTGGGGGAAGGTAAAATGTTTCACCCTAATGTATCTGGCAAAAGCATGCAAATATTGTACATGGTGAAATGGTAGAGAATACACCTGAAAAAAGCTTTGGGGTATATACAACTACAACTGTTCATTTTGATTTACTGGTCTAATTTCACCTCTGTCATACTTATGCAAACCTACTGTGCAGAGGTCACAGAGTGACCTCTACTTGCAACGTATCACCAAGAATCCAGAGACTTATTTTCTGAAAAGTAGGGCAAGAAATCACGTTTGCTTTCAGATGAGATGAAAATTTCACAACTCTACCCTTTTTATTTCCATATTTGCCCTTGTTACTTCAGCACAAAATACAGTAGTCAGGAATATTTCAATGTTCTACATTAAACCAATACTTTTATTGCTATTTTAAAAAAGGTAGTTTATGGTGCTTTATGTGCTATTTCATAAATGTGCACATATTTGTGCAAAAACATATTCTTTTCCTGGGTTACATGTCCTGCTTGAAAATTTCCTACACATGGCATACACTCATTTATGTGTTTCCTAAAAGTACTTGACTAATCACATTCTCAGTAGCAGTAAGACAAAGTAAGAGGAAAGTAATTTCCTCTCAGAAGAACTGATTTCTCAAACCTGATGAAACTTTGGAATTCTGCATTTCTTAACTAGTGCTTTTTACTCTGCAATACATACTATCCTTCATGGATGTGAATACTATTTCAGAAAAAACATACATCAAAATAGGATTAACTGTACTTACTAGTCATTAGAAATAAACCAACAAGTTTTAAAAGTTTAATTTAACCTCAGACTGCAAAGCTAGGACATGCAGAAGTAAGGTTAAATGCTGAAGACATCCAAGTATGCTAAGATACGGAAAACTTCAGAAAGATGCTATGCATTAACTATCTGTTTAGGGATCAGACATTTTAGTGTTGGTGGCTTCAGATTAAATAAACTGGTTGTAAACAAGTGGTTTGATTTCCCACCCCTCCCTAAAGGCTAAACTGTGGAACTGTTCAATAAAATGCATTTAAACAGCACCATTAACTACTCTACCAGTGTCTCTTACTGAGGTTCCCTTCACATTCCAGACTTAAAGGCTGCATCAATTCTACATAATTAACCCAAAACAGTAATGATTAACCCTTTTTCTCTTTAAAACGAATCTTTGTACTAAAATACAATGGCCTGAGGTGGATAATGGATAATGATATGTGAAGAGCATGAGGTGCAAAATCACTTTCAAGCCAGACCAAAAGCAACAGTAGGAAGATTCTCAGCATCACAAAACCATTTGCTCCTACTCAGCCCCGGAACTGGAAAGTTTAAAAAAATTATGGTTTTTTTAGAACTAAAACAGCTGTAAAATAACTTCCAAAAATGTCTAACTTGTATTGGTTGTATCTCACCTCTTCCAGAAACTTTCAAATTTGAACTCATAAAAATAATTACATTTGACTCTATATTGAGTATAAAAAAAAATAAAAATGATACATCTAAGATACTCTTGAAATTCAGTAACACATACCTAGCGCTTACACTGTAAATCATCAGACAAATATAGAATCACAGAAATACTCTCAGAAAAGCATAATTTGATCCAATGTGCATATCCTAATCACAAGCAACTAGCAGATTTTTCCACTCCTAATGTTTTCCTATCGTCTCCATCCTGCAACCATTTACCAGTTGTGTGAATGGGAAACGTCTAGACAGTGTATATGGAAGGTACAGGAGTTCACCATAGTTAAAGTGTATGGGAACATTCTATAGATCTGGTGAAATCTTAAAGCCACTGCAACAAATAAACATTTCCATGGATAACAGTAAAATCAAGGTATCAGGCAATGTTAAAATTTTTTTACAGAAATCACTTATGAACTTTGGTATAGTGCAGGTTTACTGTTAAAAGTAGCATTGCATTAAAAATGCATCATTTAATAAGAAAGCATTCTTTCTCTGGAGCAAATCTGTTGACATCTAATTTAACTCAGTGCTTCCCTGGTTTTGCACAATAAGCAAGTGTATCACTGCTGAATTTTTGGTGTTAGAAGAAAGCACTTAATGAGGTTATATGTTTTACAGGATTTTGTAATGTTTGACCAGTTTTTATTCCTAGCTCCACTCCATGCAAAATGTGACTTATTAAGGCCAGTGAGGCTTTATATGGTCCTGAGAAATGTAACACTGGTGGTTTAAAGACTGTGTGTACTAAGAGTGACCTTAGGCAAATTTGCCCTGTGAGACTGAAAAAGCAGAAGCAGCCTCACTGGGATCACTGTTACGGTAACAGCACTGGTATTGCCATGAGTGTCTGATCTGAGTAACATCATCTGACCACTGTGGAATAGGTAATGCTTATAGCAAAAGTTTATCCTACATCTTAATGCAGTACACAAAACTTTAATGCCTAACATAAACAGGCAGGGAAGAAAATGGACAATCCTTAAATGAAGGTTGTGCAAAAGTTCTCAGCACATTCCTATGAGCTTATGAGGCATTAAAGTATGACAGCATTTAGTACCACTGGCCGACCCAGTCCCTTATCTTCTACCCCACTGTACAGAATATGCCACATGAAAGGAGGATGTAGCTGGAGGATGTGCATTGAGGGCACACCTGCACACCACAGTGTGCCATGGGAAGCTCCAGGGGCACTCAGCAAGGGGTGTTCCATCCAGGGGGACCTTCAGGGCAGGTCCCCATGATAAAGCACACCTCCCTTAACTGTTGTGCGGTGCATGATCCCCACACAACCCCACACTCCAGGCACACCTGGCTGACTGACCAAGTTAATAACCTGTATCTAAAAGCTCAGGTTCCAGCCTGAAAGATGGGTCATGTTGCTTCACAGCAAACATGACAGATGCATGATGTCATGGGGTGCAAGAGGGGGCCAAGGGAGACAAAGTGTTTAAGACTTGACAGGGATACAGTGTTTACAGGGACTGCAGATTACATTTTCCTATTTTAAGTAAAAGAATATGTATATTTATATACAAAAAACAGATGGTCATATACTTGGCTGAAGAAACATTGCGTGAATGAGTTAAATGAGTTACAATTAAGCCCTCTCCTCACCATCTGTTTTTTAACCCAATAAACTACATCCAGGTTTGCAAATAATCTGCTCTACATGAAAACAGAAGACAGTAAAGAGTAACATTAGACAGAGCTTTATCTTTTGTTTACCTCCCACCTGATAAACTCTGAATGGGTCTGTTCCCTGCCTTTGATTGTTTTGTCCTCATATTTCCTGCTAAGAGTTTACAAAACAGCATTATTGAACAGGCAGATAAGAAGCACACCTATTTGTTTAATAACATCAAGGGAGAAAAAATGCTGGCTCATCCATTTTGTTGTTCAGTTGCTCAAAAGGATCAAAATACCAATTAACTTGCTGGCTTAAAAAATCTTTGATATCCTTACATTTACTGACATTTTGAAACTCTTCTTCATACTTGCCTAATGTCTTTTTGATTATGAACAAAGAAGTGCCAATCTGTTTAGCATTTGACCTGTTTTCTCAAACATTTTTATGTATTCAACTACTTAGTTCCTAAAAACACTTGACTAGTCATAGCTGTAAGTTGAAGAAAAATGTTTCTTGTTCCACTGATAGCTTTATAAAGTATTGTTTGATTTTATTTGCAAGAGCAAAATAGAATAGAATTTATTTTAAAATAAAGCATGAGCTGAACAAAGGAGCTAAAACATCCCCTCTCCCACCCCCGCTCATATTCTGAACTCAGAAGTCTTCTTTCCTGTAGTGGAAATTGATAAATCTACTCCCCTCTCCTTCCCTTTTTGTGTTGATGTTCTTTCATCAACAGATTACAACAAGCTGGACTAAAAACTCGGGGAGTAATTGACAAGATGTTAGCCACAACTTGCTCTTATCTGCAGGAATGGAAAGCTACAGTCAATGATGTTTTTATTACCATTAGTTTTCAAGGTTGTGCTCAAATTCAGTGCATTTTTGAATGAAAAGGATCTCCTGATAAGAGAAGGCCTAATTTCCTCTTAATTTACACTAATTTCTGTGGAGTTAATCTTTGTTCACTTATGTGTAAATTGAATAAAAGTTAAGGTTAATAATTCTGCTTTCAGCCGCTTCAGGATGTTGCAAAGATATGTTAATGATCACAAAAAATTATCTGTTAAATGTGCTTTAGAATGGTGTGACCTTACTAAAATTAGTCATATAACACAAAAAAGCTGGTAAAGACCATGTCTGAAAATTAAATTGACTTGATGGACAAATAAACACAGTAGTTATCCTTCCTAGGATATATAATCTGTAGTGTTTTCTTATTACATATTCATTTGGTATACTAATAAGTCAGAAAAATAAATAATTTTTCAGAATTAATTGATTAAGCTCTAGTTTATCACTCAAGATACCTGAATGCATGTACTGCAGATTTCCAAGCCCAAGTGACTGGTTTACAAGCATAAAACTAAACCATCTCTGCATTTTAGAAAGGACTGTAAAACCTTTTCCCTTTAGCATCATATCTCAGAATCACAGAATATGCTGAGTTGGAAGGGACCCACAAGAATCATAAAGTCCAACTCTTGGCCCTCCAGAACACCATTGTCAAGAGTCACATCAAGTACCTGAGAGCATTGTCCAAATGCTTCTTGAACTCTGTCCGGCTTGGTGTTCTGACCACTTCCACAAAGAGCCTCTTTCAGTGCCTTATCACCTTTTGGGTGAAGAACCTTTTCCTGATATTCAGCCTCAACTTCCCCTGACAAAGCCTTAGACCATTCCCTAGCATTGAGCCACAGGTCACCAGAGAGAAGAGAACAGTGCTGCCCCTCCTCTTCCCCACAAGGAAGTTGTGACTGCAGTAAGGTCTGCCCTCAGTCTCCTCCAGGCTCCACCCAAGCCATTTATGAGGAGCACAGGGCTAAGGATGGAACCCTGTGAACCCCATTAGCGAACACCAGTCTGATGTCACTCCATTCTCTGTAACCTTTTGTGCCCAAACTGTGAGCCAGTTGCTCACCCCCTGCATGACGTGTTTGTCCAGCTGAGCGCTGGACGTTTTGTCCTGTAGGATCCTGTGAGAGACAGTATTACAGCTTCACTGAAATCCAAAAAGATTACATCAACTGGCTTCCCTTGGTCAGCTAGGTGGGTTACTTTGTCATAAAAGGAAATCGGGTTTGATAAGAAGGACTTTTCTCTCATGAAACTGTGCTGGCTGTGACCAATGACTGCATTGTCTTTCAGGTGTTTTTCAATGCCTTCCAGAATAATCTTCTCCCTAACTTTACCAGGTCCTGAAGTGAGACTAATGACTTGCTTTCAGTTGATTCATTAATTCTGTATTGTCTGGATGAGCAACCTCCAGTTCAGAAAATACCACAACATGGGTTGCTTTAGCCATTCACTACTTGTTCCTACTATTGCCCAAATGGTTAATGGTAGTGCTTCTGCTCATTGTTGAATTACCAATCCTACACACCGAAAAAAATAAATACTACACAAATCCATATTTAAAATATTGAGGAAACCATAATTATTATGAAGTCGTATTGCTATCATAAAGACAATTGCATTTTCTGAATCAGATTTATAACCTTTTGAGATTGAGAATATGTATTAAAGCCAGTAATAGTGGTCATGAGAAGAGTTAGGGTGAACAGAGACCTGATTATAATTCATGATATCTCTAAGATAAATGACTCTGCAAAGCTAAATCTGAAGCTTTTATATCAGTTAATTATTAAACATGTGCATGTTCTTCATATGATGGCTGAAGGCCACTGACCTTCCAAAATCCTTGAATTATCTGAGCAGGATGCATAATTTCCACTTGTTGCCTCTACAGAAGGAACTATGGGGACAGGTTTGCTACTTGCGTTCACTGCTGGTTTCACACTGACTGTTTTCCATTAGGGATCAGCTTTCTCTTGTAGTCTTTATCTCTCGAAGTCCCTGCCCTCATTAGAGATTCAGACCACACACCTACGAACAACGTTTGTAGAACTTTCTGTACTTACACACAGAATATATCTTACTGAATGGAATATTAGAAAAACAGCCCTATTATACAGGTCTTACCTTTTAACAAACTCTTCAAAGAGGATGCGATGAGAATACCCTTTCTGACGTATTTTGACAGTTTCCAGAATTCCAGTGTATCGCAGCTGCAGCAGAACTCTCTCGTGACAAAACATCAGCGCTTCTCGATCATCATTAGGTTTAATGCAGCGAATAAAGTGAGGCTGTCCAACAACCATTTTGGATAAAAGATCCATGAGGGAATACTAGTGAGGAAAATGAAGAAGATGCACATACTTGACAAAAAACTGCAATGTAACTACTTAATCAGGAGATTCATATTTGTAAACAGTTTGTAATGGTTAATTATATTTTAATATTTAATGTTATTTTCCGTTGCCTTTTTATTAATTTCTAAGATTTCAGCTGAAACGTGGAACCTATTAAAAATTTTCAGTTGTAAAAAAAAATCAAATATTCTGAATCTGATTTCTTGCTTACAATTTTCTCTTCATATCTCCTTATATCACATTTCCATAGTAGAAGAATGTCCATTAAAAAAAATAAAATTGAAAATTTTCCTAACTATAATTCTACTGTAGACACATTTGACTGATTAAATAGTCCCAACAGAAACACAAGCTTCACTGTGAAACAATCACTGAAATTCACAGCAAATCATGGGGAAAGAGTTGCAAGAAGTCATCAGTTCAGTGCTCTGTCCACAGAGAACACTGTATGTATCTTTAACATTTCAGGTACATCTCTGTTACATTCATTTTTCAGAATCACTGAGAATATAAACTGCACAGTGTCCCTAGAAATCTGTTGAACTGCTGCATTATCAGGACTATTCATAAAGTTCTTAGCATCTAACATAAATCTTGCTGCTGAAATGTAGGTCCGTTACTTCTTTTCCTATCCATCCTAGACACGTAAAACAATTTACACCATTTCACTTTAAACTAACATGAAAAACATTTGATCAGATCATATATATATTTTTCCACTGACCCCTCTGAATACTTCTGCTCCGTACTCACCTCATTAAGCTGTTGTATGATAAGTATGTATTATCAACTATGTTCAATGTCATACACCCATATATGTCTCAAAATCACATACAATTCCAAGCTGATTGTCCTCATCTTGCTGCAGGTTGCACATGTATTACGTTCTACTTCCACAATCACGCCTCCATTACACTTTTTTTGCTTTTTACAGTTCCTACAGAGCTGGCATTTGTATGTTCTGTGCAAGAGCACTCAGAGTGCACACCTGTATGACAGGTCCGAATGTGTGTCCTTGCACTCTCCACACTGGGGCAACATCTCAGTGTATACCAGCTTCCTCCATACCCTTCCTTACACTATTCTACAAGACAAATGGACAGGTATTCCTTCAAGCTTGAAGCTTTGGCTCACACTAGCCAGCACAACTCTGAACTTCCCAATGCTGCAGGGTACCAGTGCAGCCCAAGAGCCAACTGCTGAAAACTTTTTCACTTTGCAGTGACTGCAAGAAAAAAACAGCGACCAAGAGTCTTGGACTAGCACTTTTCTTGATTCCTAAGCTTCCAGTTCCAACATTCTCAATGCCCTTTCCCTGCCTGTTCGATTTAAACACACATGCAGAATATGCATTACCTCAGACAGGATTACTACTGACAAAATGGCAATCTTTATGATTTACAACAGCACCTTCAAAAGGTGGATTGCTTTTCACTTATTGGCACAAATGAAAAATCTTAATCTTTAAAGATACGTATGCCTCAGATTGTGAAAAAATATGAAGTCTTTGGTGATAACATCTATTTTATTTCTACAAAATTTGTGTTCTGTTTGTAACGAGACCTGCTCTAGAGCTCTAGCATTTAAGACAGAAAATAGACTAGGCTCTAGATTCTGTTATCAATGTACTCAATGAAATTATAAAAATACAAGTATGAGGAAACAAAGAGAAAAAAGCAAAAAAAAGGTTATGAATCTACAAAGACCTTGCAACAGAATAAAAACATTCTCTTATATTTATCTTTGATCTTACTATCCCACAAATATTTTAGATATATCTACTGTTCTTATTATCAAAACGCTTGTTTTCGTTTTAATTTTTGTACCCTAAAATAGGAAGCCATAGTTTGCCGCTTCATGTTAGTTGTTTCCTCAGGATGCCGCATAACCTCCATTGTGTCAACCTGGAAGACAAATATCTGATGTTAGGGCTGTTCCAGAAACACTGCAGACCCACCCCACCTTGCCCATGAAAGTTGGGCTCAGTTTTTGTTACAGTCATTCCTTCAGCTGAGAGTACTTCAGAGTACCTTATCAGAGATGGCAAGGCCAGCTTCTAACAGATGCAGGACACACACAGATTTCAGAGAGGTCTCTAAGCATTTTGAATTTTTTTTCATAGTGCAAGAGCACTCAAGATTTATTTAGTATAATACTCAGCCAGTGAAATAGCTGTCAAGTTGCAATACCTTAGGAACTCCTTTCTAAAAAGCATTTCTCTTATTGCCACTACAATGAATTCCAACAGGACTTACAGATATAAGAAGACCTATCCTATTTGTAGCAGCCAGGAAATAAATTGAACTGCCTCATCTTGCTCGTGGAAAAAATATTGTAGGATAATGAGTGGCAAACAAAACAGGTAGTCTCAGAACATGTAAGTCTGTTCCCTTCTCCTACTGTGGTTACTATTAATTACTTTATATTGCCATTTTGATGCCCAGAATCTCACCAACCTTATTCAGCTGAACTGCCATAGCATACCGTTCTTTCAGTACTGCAGAAGAGTTATTTTCAGAGGATATACACTGCCAGTGAACATACTGCTCCTTGTAGATTTTAGTTATTTTGTTGGTACAGCTGTTCTTATCAAAATGAAACCAGAATTTATGAATGAGTATAACTGTGGTTACCCATAACAAGCAGATTGTGTTGCTGCATTACAGCTCAACAAAATTAAAGAAAATTAACCAGCATCGTGTTTGCATGGAGCATTAACAGCATTTTAACCTTCACTTGCTTTGTGGCAGTTTACCATCTGCTCTGACCAGGTGGCATTTGTATAAACCAGATAATGCTGTTGTCAGCACCTGTGCTACACTTCCCGGACTTTGCTCCATATAATCATTTCCAACACTCACTGTCTTAAGAACACTCTTCTGGACACTAAAATTATTGCTGAAAGATAATAGTTCTCAATAAAGTAACTGAGACTCTTACCTTCAGGAGATATTTAGGAGACTGCATGCAAAATATAAAGGAAATGAAGTGCTAAGTAATAACAGATCAAAAAAATGGATTTTGTGTTGGGGAAGAAATCAAAAGAAATCTAGTGAGGTCAAGATTCAGAATATAGATAGTGCAAATGAAGATAGAGTTCAAAAAGGGTGACCATAAAAATTTCATTCTGGTTTTGTAATCTGCGATGTTCTGGCCCAGAGTGGCATACATGCATTGGTACACACCTCAAACTAACACACGAGAAGAAGGGAAAAAAAAAGAATAAAAAAAGAGAGATGCAGTTTGTTAACAGAACACTCTGTAATATATTCCAGGAAAAATGCTGTATCAGCACAGGTAACATCAAACATCTTAAGAGGTTATCTGACAAAATAGATATCAATGACCTAATCAAAACAGCAGGCATGTCCATGGGAATATGGGAATGTTTCAAGACTATCTTGGCAAGACACTAGTTTCTGAGGATTGTTATCTAAATCTCTAGCAAATGTCAGGTAGAAGACAAAACTTGTAACAGTGAGCACTGACAGTAAGTTCAGAGTAACTGGTAATATTTAATGTTAAAAGACACACAATTTAATTATAAATAAAATCAGATCAAGAACAAAAGCAAATAGTTTGAGGACTGATCTGAGCCCAAATGCCAATGAATTTGAGGTTCTAAATAGAATTCTTCTCTGTCTAGAAAAGCAGAGACTCAGTGATATTGTTGGAGACTGAGCACTCACAAACTCCCATATTCATATCTCAAATACCTGCTGGTCAATAAAGGGCAGTATCATTTCCAAGTCTTTTTCACAAGAAATGTTTGAAGTTTTCATTAGAAAAATTCTGACAGACCCTGAAGCTGGGGGGATTTTCTTGTAAGACTTTTTAGAAGTTTTGTCTCTCATCAATTTACAACATTGCATGCCTATGAAGCCACACAATTTTATGGTAGGGCAACAACCTCATGTACAACAGACAATAGGCTTTCTCACAACTGGCTTGCTAGAAAATGACAGAACATAATAAAAATGTCATGATATAAGAATAAGAATATCATGATACCTTGTATTTTAAATCACTAGTTACTCTTTTAAACAAAAATGAAGATATTTCAACTGTTAAGTCACATTTTTACATGACAGCTGTAGTGACTTACAATATGAATTTATATAATTACAACTGTAATGGAAAACAGCCTGACCTACAAAAGTCAAACTGTTTCATCACTAAAAAGATTCCTTCTAACAGTTTTGAAACAATATTAAAAGAACAATTTATGACATCATGTCACCTTATGAAGTCAGTCGAAATTATGACTTTCCACATATTGACCACACCTGCTGCTGGCATGGTATGAAATAGTGTAAAACCAAAAAATATGTTAAGCAAAAAACTCTCTTAAATTAAATAATGACACAAAATTTCCAAACTTCCAAAAAAATTATTACATTTAGATTTTTAACACAAATTTTAAAATAATAATAATTTAAAACATGTTTCCTGAAGTTGTTTTAATCTAAGATTACAAAATTCTAAGAAATAGTTTTTTATCTTAAAGGTATTTAAATCAACATTTTCTGAATAGTGTTGCACTTACACGTCTTTTCGCTCCTTTTAAAAAGTTTGAAGGGTGAGTAAAGCCCACTTACAAAGTACTTATTAACTGATGGTGTTCAGTAAAGCTCTAGAGGTGAACTGCTCTACTACATTCCTGCTGTATGAATAAAATGCATGCTTAGAAAGCTTGTGCTGAATATAGCTGGATGTGGAAGACAATGTGTATGTAACAAGAAAATTGGAAAGGCCGCCCTTCAGCACTGAAAGTATTTACACCAGACAGGAAACAATCGTCTGCAATCTACATCTTTTTGCAGGTACAGGGAAGGATATAGACATCTGGATGACATAAATCACCACACTGATGTTTGAGCATTAGCTCCAAATACCAGAAGATAATAAGAAGAAATAGAAAACCCCAAAGCATAAAATTTTGTAGACTTTTGAACAGTTGCTGTTACCACACTGGTTTTAAAAATTTACTACTGTTTGCTTTGAAGGCAAAAAACCCAAACCCCCAAACCTTAACTAAGTTAACTCTAACAAGTACTACTTAGGAAGTGGGGAGGGGGGACAACAGGTTTCCTCACAAATTAAGTGTACTCAGTTGTAATCCTACTAATTGTCATAAAATTATCCCATCTTTTTGCAGTTATGTCACATACTTTCACGGCAAAATTCAGCAGCATTTAAATTCTATAGTCCTTTTTACAGAATAGTGATTTTGCTGAGTCATTCTTTTCCACTTATCTACCAGTCATAAACATCTCCTGGTTTTTCACTTCCAAGTTGAATAAAAAAGAAATAGATTTTTAAAAAATTGTATTCTGCTTTTCATACTGTTAAATACACTATTCAAATTTTACCTAACAAGATCTTTTTCTAGGTCAAAATTGTTGGAGGAAAACCTCGACCCTATTGAAAGAAAGAGGACTATTGATACCCATGTAACAGAGATTTCACTCCAAAGGTTTAAAGATTAATCAGTAGTAAATTGATTCTTCACTGAATTCTACAACAGGTTCATCACTAAAACCGGAAACTATGCTCCAAGACAAGGTGCATGTTACTGACAGTAAAGGCAGACTTTTACTTGGTAAGAACCTCACTCCATACCCACAGCAGCCAAATATTGTGTGCACAGTCTCACTGTAATACTTCATAAACATCAGCCTGTCCTCAAAGGGAACACCACTAACCTTGATACGCCCAGCACTGAGCTGCGGAGGCAAAGACCGAGATGCTGCTGTCACTCTGGCTCTTGCTTGTGCCAAATTACCTGGTCAAAAAGAAAAAAATTCATACTGCAAATACTATTCAAGAAGGGAAAACTTTGTATGGTGTAAAATCAGTTTGTACAATAGTACTAAAAATAGCAGACAGCACCGCACTTCTTCCACACCCCTCTCATTACCAATTGTGCCTGCAGAGCATTCAGCACGGGCATGACAGAGTGCAGTGTTGATTTAGAGGGGAGGAAAAAGTCAGTGCTAAGGTGGTATGTCACTGACCTTAGCTACTGAGCTGATGAAAACAACGACAGCACAAAGGCATACAGCTCAATCACTAGCAATCAATTTCTCTGTGACTCATTGAGAGATTTCAAAGAGCAAAAAGACTAGAGAAACAATCTTGTTTCTATGAAATCACCTGGATCCTCAAGTGTTAAGACAGTATCTTAAACTCACAAACTAATGAGAGAGATGAGAAAGTGATAAGACAGCACCATTTTTTGACCTTTTGACATACAGTTCTCAATCTTATTGTAACTCATGATTTTTAAAGACTGACACAATTTCCAAGGCAAAAATATATTGTGATGTCAAGCAAAAGACTAGGGCTTTTTTTAAAAAGTAAGGTGTGACGTGTCCTGAACTTTTTCTTCTGTACTTGTAGAAAGCCAAAGTCATCACAAAATAGCTTTTCAAAATAAAGCCTAGGAGAAGAGAGAGGAAGTGATATCGGACTTGCATATGCAAGACACTCTGTATATTTCAAAGTTTTAGCAAGTCTAGCACAAGATGTCCAAATGTTTTCTCTGGCTATATCTTCAGAGGCTAAACTGTGATTAATAGCATTGAAAGAACCCTTTGAAGCAGGATTGGTGACATCAAAGCCCTAATCCATGGGTGGCAGGATTTTTATAATGAGTGGGAAGCATTTTAACACATTTCAAAGGATTTACAGCATGAATAAACAATAGGCCTCTGCAGATGTACCACACACCTTTCAGAACCAGAACACATAAATAAGTGTCTATTTTAATTTAAATGTAAATAAAGTGTTAACACTTCTTTCAGATGCTAAATTCCTTGTTTGCATCAACTCCGGTGTTTAGCTGTTAGCTTTACAGAAAGGCAGTAACTCTAAACAGACTTCAGAGTTTTGCTAAACTGTGTATTGCATAACTAGTAAGGAGGCATGATGAGAAAAACGAAAACCAAGAACACTAAATAGCTGGTAAAGAAAACCAATTGCTGGTAATAAATTCCCTAAGGGAGCAGACCAAATCCAGTGTCCACTGTAACACTGAAAGGAACTTTTGCTCTTATTTTCCTCTGAACAAGAAAAATACCAAACCCCTGAAAACAATCTGGGGGCCAGAACTCCAACACAGCATTCTTCATTCGAACATTCTGAATTCATTTAAAGAAGGACTTACCACTTAAGCTGCTGGCACTGGTATTGACACAATGCTGCAAAACTGGCATGTCATTTCCAGATCTGACATCATGTGTTACCTGACAGTTTAAACCACTGTCCAGAACACAAGGTATGTCCACTATTTTGGAAATTGCTTTAGGCTATTATGTTGTGTATGTTAATAAGAACTGAAACCATTTGGGAAATCTTGAATATCGATGCACATGCATGGGACACACCGTAAATATATGCATCTCTTCAAAGTTACAATGAGGACTTTAAAGAACAAGTAGATGGTGAAGTAATTTTTCTTCTAGTTGCAATTTTGCTATTTTTGTGTTAGAAATTACTCTTTTGGGCCTTTTTTGGCTAAAATAGCCCAGAAAGGTTTTTTTGGATAGGTTTCAGATTAGCAAGTCTAAAGCTTGAAATCCTTGCACTGAAGAACTGACAACAAAACGTGATAAAAGAGGTGAGTTGGGAGAAGAAATTACTTTGAATCAGACTGTTAAAAAGGACTAAAATTTTGTTGCATTTGTAACAACTTAAAAAACTCTAATAATCAAATAAAATTTAGAATGCTTCTAGAGTTACTCAAGGTACACCACACTCACTGCTGGCACTAGGTTTCTAGGGCTCATAATTAATATCCCTGAGGTCTCCCTTAGTTTCTCATGCAAAACTAAAACGAAACATTTCTGATCTGGTAAGCCAAGTAAATAAATAAACCTTTTCATTAAACACAATGCTTTAATGACTTCAAAAACGACCAAAAAACCCCCCCAAATGTTCAGTTCCCATTTAACAAAAGAAACACTTTACCTATCCTGTCTTTGTTCAGTAGTTACTTCCTTCTAGGAATGGGTTCTTACCAATGCTTATTTCATGCATCAAGTGAATTCCTATGTAATTAATTGTAGCATCAGATTGAGCCCGTGGAAAAAATATTACTAGGATTTTCTTTTTCAGCTGAAACACAAAATGATGCTTCAAGAAAAGTTTCTGAATTACTCATCTCATGTAGTTGATGCTCAGGAAAAATAACTACCAATCTTTAACATGTCTAAGCCATTAAAACTAATGAACAGAATAAATGTGGTTGGAAAATTAGTCTACACAATAAGAAATGTTTCACCCAGGGTTATTATGGTATTCACAGTCACTGAAAAATTTGGTACCTATCCCTGCATTTGATTTTCATTTACAATTTAATTTATGCCTTAACACATCCAAAATAATTAAATGTTATTTCACTTTGTGAAAAGCATCAATATTTGAAGAACAAATGTTTTTAGATAATAACACAGGGAGCTTGAACTGCCATGGGTTCCTTGAAAGGTTAAATTGGTTAAAGGTTGAAAGACTGCACTGTGCTTTTCAGAAGTCTAGCTTCACACCAATTATACGGTCAAAACTTTAGATGAAATACAAATGACACCCCTGTAGAACAAATGCTACCTACATTAAATCCAAGTCCATAAAATGGACCAATTAAGTGATATAAAACTCTCAAAATTGTCTTAGGTTTTCTCGTTTTTTGATTTTTGTGGTTTTTGGTTTTTTTTTTGAGGGAGGGGAGAGAAGTTAATGGTTAAAGTTAGGACTAATCTTTTAAACATGTACATGTTTTATTTTACTCACATGCACTTCAGTTCAATGGGACTGCTCATCTGAACAATTAAGGCTCCTACCTATGTGTCTGGATCAGAGACCAAGGTCTCTGGGATTCATTGTGTCAGTGGAGGAGTCAGTGAGATCTGATGTTTCTCTTTTTTTCCTCTGGTCAATAAAGTTAAGAATTAAGTTAAAGCATTCTCTTTAACCCTTTGAGAAGTTTCAGTCATTAAAGTCTGTGAAATGCTCTTAAAGTTTTCAAGGGAAAAAGAAGGAGCAGCACAAGATCTATGCACTCACTGGCTAAGCTCAGTGTCAAAGCTCAGCAAACCTCTCTTTGTCTTGAAGCTGCTTAGAAGATCACACATCTCTGTAGAAATGTTCTTCACTGATGCCTCATTTCAGCTAGGTGAGAAAGACCTCTTATCAAAGAGCTGCATCTCTTCTATTATGCAAAGCCAAGCAGGAGAAGTTTGGAAAGTATTTACATCACACACAAAGAAGAAATGTTTTCTTTTTTCCAAGTTGGACTTTGGAAGTGGTCTCCAGATCTCCAAAAGGACTAGTCAGCATTCCTGGCTTCTTATTTGCATCCCTAGTAGTTACTCACTGTGTGATCTGGCTGAATCAATGATTTGTCCAGCTCTTCACTTTATGTACTAATTAGGAAAAGTACACTCCCTGGCTGGATGTTCTGATGTTACCTACGGTTTGTGCTTCATTTATTCTCAGGTGATGGGTTCTGTAACCAGCACCAAGCAAATATTAGCAACATCAGCACGGTATTTATAACCTCATTTTGGTTATGCCTGCAACAGATCACTCCTCCCAGAGTAAGAGCATACCAGGTAAGAAATACATTAAGCTTTGATGCAACATTCAGTTTGTGAAGTGTAAATGACTCACAGAGAAAAAACCTAATGACAATGTCACCTTACTGTACACGTCATAGCAGGGATATTACTATTATATAGAGGGTAAGTACAAGCTCTTTCCTTATCCTCATATATTTCATTAATTTCTTTCATGCTTCTGGTTCAGATAAAGAAGGGTTATTTCAAACACCATGTAGATACAGTATAACATGGCCAGAAATGCCACAACGCATTCATATTTCATTGACATTACTTCTAATCACAGCTAAGCACTCACACTCCAGAAGAGGTACAGGGCCAGACAATGTCTTCGACTTACACAGATTCTTCTCTGTCTTTCCTTTCAGTATATTTTATCAAGCCAAAGGAAGTCGACTGCTTATCTCCATAATGCATTTTCATCTTCTGCTCATGTAAGACTAAGCTTTTAGCTCAACTACAAATGCATACATGTACTTTTTTTATTGGGTACTAATTTGAATCTGGTCACTGACTATCAAAACTCTATTCTTTTGAGTCATTGAAGTAATTTAAGCTAATCTTGTGCAATAAAAAAGCTAAGAATCCAATTTTCTCATACACTACACATTTTACACAAAAATGTATTTATAAAAATACTGTCTGTAGAGCACAACTATCAATACAGATATACCTCAACTACTGCTTCTTCTGAGAAGATAATTACTTTCTATTCAAAATAAAACCAAGAAATACTATTTCCAAAATCAGATACATATTCACCAAAGAGAATCTAATCAGCATAAAAGCTTAGTAATAGTGAAGCCCACCTGGGAATAATCTAATTATGAATACTTGCTTCAGGAGCAAAAATACGCATGTTTTTGGTTCAGATTATTTGAAATGAAAAATCCCTGCCATAGCAGACTGAGGAATTCTGACACTGATTCTCAATTAGATTAAGGATTTCTTTAGTCTTTTTAGCATGAGGTAGACACCAATCATATTAACAGATACTTAAAAGCTTTACATTGCTAGACTGGGATTGGAGAACCTGAGTATAAATTCAGTGCTGCTATGCTTTCTATTGTATACATTGCAGACACTTCATTGGTCACTTCCCACATTAGGAAGGCGCACACTGGCAAACACACAGCATCAGATCTACAGCAACAAACATAACTTTGCTTGTAGGCATCATTGCTGCCATATGTAAGTACTGTTTTAACACAGCAGATAAGTAGGCTTCTTGTAGAATGGAATGGCACAAAGACACTGACCGCCGCTGAGACAAAATGAAGGTCAAACTGCCTACTGCAAACATATCTACATACATAGTATCTATATATACTATAGATATGTCAATGTATGATGCCAGTAAGAAAGACCTTAACTTTTATCCTTACCTACTAAAGAAGAACAAATTATGGCACTAATTAAACTAGTCAATGGTAGTACCCAAGGTATTTTTCTAACACAACCTTGAGTATTAACTGCTGCTTTAAGCAACATACCCAATTTTCAAGCAATATTGAATCAAATGTGCAGTCATTTACTCGAATGGGAGTATGTCCACTGAAACACAGACTTTCCTGAAGTATCATGGGCATAGTATGTGATCATGGGATATACAAGCAAACTTTATGTGATTCATAGTCCTGTGACATGACTAAACTTACAGACAGTAGGAAAAACACATATGGTATAGCCTGACAACATGATAAAGAGGTTCCTCGGCACAGGTCAAGGGATGATCATGTGAAAAGGAAAGCAGAGTGGCAGAGCAGGAAGTAGATTGCTGTCTGGCCACAGCCAGGACGGCATAGGTTGGTTATCTCTGTCCAAACACAGGACTAATGATAGGAGTGGCACACTAAGTACAGTGATTGCTAACTATCTGAACCTGCATCTAGACAAAAATGAAATACATTTTAAAAGTTTGGAAACAGTAAAATTCTTGTATAAACAATATGGCAATTTTCTACTGTTTGATGTTCATCTCTTTCTTTAGTCAGGTCTGTAGCCTGACTAGCTGGAGACTTGACCAGCTGGCTGGCTGAAAAGAGGCTGGTCACAGCCTGATCCAGTCAGGCTTCCAGCTGCTGCATTACAGAACAACTGGCTTAGCTTTTTATGATTCATATGTTGTCAGAAGACATGGGCCATTTCTTTCAGATATGGTCCTTAGCAATTTCCTTCCATATCTCTTGTAGAGTACAGTTTAATGCTGTTGTATGTAATCAGCTCAGCACAACAAACCTTGAATTCTCTGGGGAACAACACACAGGACAGGACACTGCTGCTGTCAGGACAGTACCTCACCATCAATAGAAGGTTGTCTGCTGCCCCAGCAGATTGTCCTGCTACCTGTACCACATATGTAACTGAGATTGGAAAAAAACTAGAGGTGAATTTTCTGTGAAACTTCAGTGTTCAGGAATTCTTCACTGATTTTAAGCATTGGTCAAAATAACCTTGTTCTACTTACATCTACTCTGGCTGGACACCAGAAGTATGTGGAAGAATAGTTCTAAAACCATATACAGCTTGGAAATATAGTTACCCTACATTCTGATACAGCTTTAGTCTCCCTTATTGATAAATTTTCTCTTGCATATTATGTAAGGATTTTTTTCCCCCAATTATAAATGCTTTATCCAGAAAAGTAAAAGTATGATTATAAAGAACAAGGTAGTTATCTCATCGTTCTATCTATAGAGCTTCATAGTGCTCTGTTTAACTTGAGGCCAAAGCAAGTTTCTACAACAACAGTGAATAAACAGGAAATCCAGGAGAAGTCAAGAACTGTGATTTCTAGCCCTTTGCTTTTATTTCCAGAGTATGTTCATTCTCCACACAATGTTTAGAAATTTTATGGTATATATTCCACCACTCAGGACCTGCTGCTGAAGCTGCTCCATACATCCAGTCTGGTCAAAATACTACTAAAGCCGGTGAAGATTCCCAATAAATTCAGTGACAGGCTAGGCAGGCTAAAAAACAGTGTCGAAACCAGGTTTTGAAACTTCAAAGCAAGAACTGTCTTTTAAAAGTATTAATTTAAGATAAAACAAGGTTACAGAACTTTATAAAAGTCCCAGACTTTCCCATTTTTGAAATCTAGGCATTGTTAATGTTGGCAATTAATTTAATCAAGTCTCAAAGGCTTCTCAACTGAACCATTGTTCCCCTGGATGTCAGCACTTCTGTATATTATCACAGTTGGCACAATATCAGTTACTTTTGTGGTAAAGCAAAACATTAATAATATTTGTACCTCTGCTCTTAATGAAACAAATACCCATTCATACAAATACCCACAAACACATTTTCTGTCTTTGTCACACACTGTGACCTGCTATCCAGGCAGCTCAATTAACTGCTCCTGCATCAAGACAAGTCAGGTTGGAATAAGGAAGACAAAGTCAAATAATAATACATAATGCTGGTTCAGTAAAGTACTGGCCTTTACAGCTTGATGTAAGGTGAAGGAATAAAGAAAAATGATAAAAGTACAAAATCATAGAAAGACTGCACAAAATACTCTGAAACAAATATACAAAATCTAGCACAGACTCAGAGATTTATTTTCCACCCACTACATTCATCCTTCAGATACATTAATCCCTTAATGCAATTATTATGAAAGAGTGGGAAATACAGGCACATTCTTTGTAAAGGACACACCAAAAAACATTACAATATTCATATGAGTAAGATTATCTGAATATTCAACAAAGTTGTCTGCTCTCAAAACTCACTAGCAAATTTAAAAATAATGCTCTTCTAGGATTTGATCTTCAGAGCTACTGAATGCTTCCAATGACACAATGAGCACCTTTGACACAGTTTGACCTCCTACAGTGCCTGTAGAAACTGTCAAGTGAACTACTCATTAAAACAATGGTATAATGTTCTCTGAATATTTCTCTGTTTAAATTCTGTATATGGTGCACAGTGAAATCCCACAGTCCACTAGTTAATATTAAAAACAGTAACATATTTTGTGTGATCTTTTGTGTATCTTTTGTTTCCTCAATGTCAATAGATTTTGAATTTAATTCATATACAATGTGGTGTTAAGATTAATCACTATTCTCTACTGTGAGATCATGTTCATTATAGGATTGAGAAGCTGGGCCAGAAACATGAAAATTGCGAAAGGTATCTCCTCTCTTTTGAGAAAAAGGTAAAGAAAAATTATTCTTAAGATTTGTTTTAGAGAGATTGGTCTATTATAAATCAAATCAATAAATTAATTAAGATCTATTCTAAAACTTGTCCACTTCTACTTTTATTGCAGTTCAATTTGCAAGCACTTGGAGATAAAAAAATCAATGCCCCCTTGCTCATTTTCAGTACAATATAATCTGTGAAGTCTCAGATTAAAAAACAACATAATTCTGTTTTGGCAACACCCTTTACTAAACGTAATTGTAGCAAATCTAACTTGACAATTCTCAGCTGTTGTGCTTACTGCCAAGTGCAATTCCACAGATTCACTGACACTATTTCCAGTGAGTTATTCTCAACAGCAAGTAATTGTTATGCTTTATATAAAGCTTTAGCAGGACTGAGACCTTAACTTTATTCTGATAGATGGTTCTGTTTCTAGATTAATTCCATTTTTAGGGCTATTTTAGAGCATTTTTTGGATCCTACTGCTAGCAAGTATTGTGAATATCCATACTGTATTTGTTCTATGATGCAAAATGTTAGGATAGGAAGAAAAATAAACACTGAACTGTAAAATACTCAAGTGCAAAATTCAAAAAAGTAATCCATCACTCTACCTCCCAAGTTCAGTTAAGCTACAATTAATTTAGTTCCCTGATGTCCCACATCTGCAACCCAGTAAAGTTCGTGACTGTTACACTGCACAGCTGTGGTTTAAAGCCTCTCTTTGCATACAACTCACTGGCAGCAGAGCAAAAACTATTTCTGTGTTTTTAACATACAGACCAGTTAGAAGTATGAAAGCCTCTGTGTCCTGAATGAAATACACAGCTTCCATTAACTTTACCAAAATTCTTACAAAATATAAATTCTGATTCATTTTTAAGTAGAGATACTGTAATTACAATGACTTTGTTTCCAATTCATTTGACTTAAGAGTGCCTGATCTCTTAAAGGAGAAAATACTAACACAAAAGTGCCATTATAAAAATATTTTATTGTGGAATAAATTACTAAAATTAAAATGTATTTGAGCCTTTGGTTTTATTGTGATGAACGTAATTAAGAGGAAAAAAAATACACCAAACCCAAATGGAAACATGTTATATTTCAGTGAATGACACAACAAAGCAAGAGACCTAGCACTGCTGATTGCTAGAGGAAGGGCCTGTGCTCAATAGGAGTGCACAGTGACAAACATGACAGCTCAAACCACGGTTCCACTGAAAACAATGGCAAAGCACCTATGATTTTGACTTGCCAAGATGACACTCCATGAATGCCCAGTAGTACCTGTTCATGGCACTGAAATGCAAGAAAATCTCTTTCCTTTGGTTTCTGACTCGTCATGAGGAATCACATGCTATCACAGCTACACACACGTTAATATCAGAGATAGTACTCTTGGCACCAAGAAGTGGTGAAAAACAGTTTGCTAAAATGATTTTGAAAAAGGCCCTAGTTCTTTTGTTCTTTAGTGTGCATAAAGCTAGCCTGAAACATTTTTTCACATTCTCTCTTAGCACATGGTCCATTAGTTTGTTTTGGTTTGATAAAAAGACATACACTTTATAATTACTTTGCATCTGAGGGATGTAAGCAAGGTTGGAGTCTCAAAGGCAGAAAAAACACAGACTAAAAATCAATATTGAGGAGGAGAAATGACCTTTAGACAGGTGAATTATAAATAACTTCTATAATCTGAAAAAAAAATCTAGTTTGGACAAAAAATTATCTTGTTAAAACATGACTAACTAAACTCTTAATCCCAATTCTCTTTGATGGAATGAGCTTAAATAAAACAGGTACCACAAACAAGGAGTGTTTATTAGCAATCACATATTGATAGTCCATTACCCTAATGGGTGAGCAATACCAAATGCTACTAGAATTATTATATATGATGTTGCTGTAGTGGTACTCTGCCTGGTATTTCTTCTCTGTAGCCGAGCATAGCCCATACTGATCCTAAGAGCAGGGACAAGGATGTTCCGCAGCATCTCTGCCCTTCTGGTGGGAAGGTTGGAAGATTTTCCTTCCCCTCCCTGCAGAAGACAACACTCTCCCCTATCTCAAGTAAGGACCTAAGGCAGAGCAGAGCAACCCTGATAGAAGTTCTAAAGGCCTGTGAGTCATGGCAAGGACAAAAGTCTGCAATCTGTGTTTCAAGAGCAGAAAATCTTGTTGTGATGCAGCTTTTCTAAGAAGATAAAACCCCTGCAGTCTTAAAAACCTGCAGGGGTGCTTGGCCCAAGCAATCCAACAGTATCACCCTTTATAGGTGATGCTGCAAAAATTCTCAAATATCAGGACAGTGAGTCAAATGGTCTGACTCCTCAATGGTGAATGTACCAAGGCTGTCCTTAATTTTTCCAAGCAAAATACTCTATTCTTACAAGGGGACTCTATTTTTTAGATCATGTGATTCCTTTTCTGTCTGATGCTTTTAGCAGCAGATAAACTAAACCACTGATAAACTAAAACCAGAGACAATCAAGAATACATTCTATCTAAATGGCAACTTGCATATTCAACTAAAGGAGTGGCAGCACAAGAAGCTGTGTCTACAGAAAAAAAGTGACAGATATGGAAGCAATTGGGAGAACTGTTAGGTTAAATCAGAATACATTCATTCAAATTTGAAGTTAAAGGTCCCTAGAAAGTGCAGATATCAAAACATGCTGAATGTGACTGAGTTTCCACTGAAAGATGACAAAACAAGCTGTATACACTACAAAATTAGTTCCAGAATGTTTAAGTTCCAATGTCTCATATGAGTAGTTGCATACTCTATTAATGATAAATTACTATTACAAATGTATATTTAATGTCGTGCTGCTATTTTCTGGCCCTTTAAACTGCACAGACTGCTACTGTGAAATAGAAGCATTTGTTAAGAGCGGATAAGTGTATTTGATAAATTACAGGGATTAAAGTGATCTTAAATTAGTAAAAGAATTTAGCTTTTTCGTATATATTTGCTTGATGCTGCTCAGTTTTTGACAGTGGAAGATATGACAGTTATATAAATATACTTCAAACAGAGGATCATCTCAGAGTGGGAAAGGCATCTTTTTGTTCTTTTCGGTATTTAAGAACTGCATTTTCAGTCCTTGTCAGAGCCACGATCCCAGTCTCGCATTCCCTCTCGCCTCCGGGGTAGCACCACCCAGTGGCTGCGACACGTACGGGAGGGAGAGCGCTGCTGGGCTAAACCCACCTACACTGCACATTCCAGAGATGGCTGCAAGCAGATGTAAGAATGTGCTGTCACTCATCTTCAAACAAAACACCACACATGCTGGCACAAGGCCCATTTCAAGTCAGGGTTACCTGGAAAGATGGAATATGGCTCCCATGTACATTATTAACTTTTTCATTGGTCAGTAATTGACCAAAAACTGGAGAAAACTGTACCAAGATTATCAATCTTAATCTGTACTTTTTCTGGATTGCTTTAGGAATGAAGCACATGTTGAGTGGAGGGAAGAGGGCTAAGAGACAGAGAACATATACACACTCACTATTCTTTTGTTTACAAAAGCAACTTTGTAGAAAGTTAAGAGAATAGCATTATCTTTCTTCACTGAGCAAAGACGAAGCAGCATTGCCAGCAATGCCTTCTGTTCTCAGCCAAACCTTTCATTTATCTTGCAAGCTGCCAAAACTAAACCTGGCAACAATCTGATTTTAGAACACAGAGGCCCCAACACAGGATGTGAATGCCAATTATATCAGACAGCTGGAAAAAAAGAGCAAAATCACAAAGGCTTTTAAAAAATAAAAATTACATAAGGGCTTTAAGCTATTCTTATAACACCATGCACAGATGCATATGCACAGTATTTTTTTTATCAGGATATCCTGTATCAACTTGACAAATACAGACAACACTTGACTTGCTGTGTGTTCTTCACAGAAAAGTAAATGGAGGGAGAGAGCATTCAATTAATGTAAATAAGAAACAAGGAAGGAATGTAAGACACCTAAAAAAGCAGCTAAAATACACCAGCATTGTAACTGTATATTAACTGCAATGAGAAGCATCACTTACTGAACCTTCTATGTATCTTAGGCAAAATACTCAAGTTGAATGCTGCTGCTACCGAAAATACCTCTATATGGCCAGAAAAAAATGAGCTTGTATGAAGGCATCAGCATTCTGATTTTAAAACAGCAATAAAATAAAAAGTATATTTACAATAATTTGGACTGATAACTGGGACAAAGCACTGACAATAGCTCCAAGGTATAAAACGGCTTGGAAAGAGGGGTGTGGAGGCACATTTGACCATGTGTGAGCTTTTTTCTTGCTTTGCTTGATCAGAATCTGTTTTATCAATCTAACACAGACTCAAATGTGGAATAGTAGTAGACAGAAAGATTCTTTGTTCCCCGCTTGGGCACAAACCAATTCTCCATCATAAACTACATTCCCCTCCATCTAAACTTCATATAGCTGAAAGGAGAAAGCAGATTCCTCATTGGATCCTCACCTCTCAAGGACCTCTAAAAGTGTGAAGGGGAGTAGCCGAAAGCATTCCAATTACAGGAAAAACTACCCCATAACAGGAATCTATCTTCTGTAGGATATAAACAGAGGCTACGATATCAATTTTACATGTGCAAAAAAAGCTCCAATACAATTTTTTTCTCCAGATGTTCTTTTTCTACACAGAAATGTCAAGAGAGGTTAAATGCATCACCAGATCAGAGAGGTTAAATGCATCACTGATGCAGAAATGCATCAGTGGGTTACTGATGGTCCAGAAATTCAAGGCAGAGAGCTGCTGCACAAGCACAGAATTGCATCAACAGCCCATGTATAATAAGCCTACATGGCACTATTTAATGCATCTACCAACTTTAAGGTTTAGGTATTTCTACCTAAACATGCAACCTAATCTATATATGTCAGTTTACAATAATTATGCAATCTAGTACAATCCACTGTATTTAGATTTAGTATTACATATTGCTCTTACCCATTATGAAAAAGATGCTTTAAGAGTGTAGAAACTATTGAGAGACGTATTCATTTGCTGGCTTGTTTGCATGGATACTGCAGAACTATCACTTGCATATGGTACTGGCATTCTGGCATCTATCCATGGAGTAATCAAACTTCATCTTGCTGTTTTATTTAGTTACAGATCTGGCACTTCCATGTAAGTCAAAGTCAACAAGCTTTAAATCAACTGAATTACTTCTAGTCTATTAGTATATGGCTTACATAATTTGTAACAAACCCTGTATTACATCAGTGCTTCTAAATAGATGGATATTACCTCCAAAACACCTTGATCTGCATCACATGATTTATGAACTGTAAGACATCAACTGACTTCTGATCTTAGTAAAGGACTAGGAACTAGAAACACATGTATTTTTATCCTGATCTGAGAATGAGCTCTTGCCCTACACATCTGATAATCTCCCTTTCTCTGGATTCAGGGGAGAATCTTGCTGCACAAGATTCATGAAAGGAAATGAAATCTGGAAATCAGAGAACAAAGTGCAACAGAGACTCTGGATAAACTCAGTGAAAAAAAATTGTCCAGAATCAAGTAAGAGTTCGAGAGGAACAGGTAGCTGAAGAAGTTACAATGTTAGCAAAGTGGAGCAGAAAATACCTGTTTTTGTTAATGGGCTAGAGAACAGCTGCTGAAGAAGTTTGTTCTCTGAAGTTCGCAACACCACCACTACGTCAGCAGGAAGAGTGTCTCTGTTCTTCTCAAGGAATGCAGAGGCATCATATAATACCTAGTGTGGGAAAACAGAATCAGAAATTTTGATGCAAAGGGTTACTACAAAACTTACTAGGTTCTTTCAAATGTGAACGGTCAGGATGACCAAGTCGACCAGCTAGCTTAGTCTGACAAGCAAATTAATTATCTGAAAGGACTTAAAAGTGAACTACAGCAGTGTGTTCAGAATGTGAATTGGCTATACAGAGTTTCTATATTCATAGAATGCCATTGCATATCAAATTCAGGTAAATGGCCTAAATCCTGTTGTGCTGTGCTTGGCCATGTCAAACTATTCTATGCAATGTAACAGAGATGCTTCATTAAAGCTTAAGTTGATCATTTATGTGTGATGTAAAAATGGATCTCAGGTAGTCACTCTCTATTGGTTGTCTGCATCAAACCTGTGATCTATAAGTAGATCTGCTGGAGATTCAGCTTCTCATGGCACCGAAAATCATTTTAGGAAAACAAAACATTCCTCTATTTCAATTATTTTAACTGTTTTGATCAGAAATTATTGCCTGGATATTGTATTAATATAAGAATCAGTTCATTTTGCCTTTTGTTTAATTGCAATAATTTTTTAGAGCTCTTTTATTATCACTAGCAATATTCTTCTCTAGCCCAATTTCCCTGGAGTGCATTAATTTAAACAGAAACTGAATGTTCTCCTGCAATAGAAAACTGGCCAGTAGTGTTTTTATTATTTGGCCATGTGGGTACAAAGAACTAACTAAAATTGTGTGAATTTTAATAGTTATTCTTAACAAGACAGCAAGCCCGACAGCATTTACTAGAATATATCCTGAAATTTTGGAGTCTTATAATGATCCAGAGACGAGACTCCATCGGTAACTACACAAAACACGGCTATTTCTCATGTTGCGGTGAAAACTGGACTGTTACTACCCATATAAAATAGTATGTGAATGTGAACCTCTGAGAACAAAAGAAGTTAGGTATTACAAAGTACGAGAAAACATCCGTGCTAGTAAGTCCCAATCTTTCCAATGCACTCTACAGGATTTTAAGTTCTGTTACAGACACTGGTTACATTGCTTTTCATGCATATACTTTACATGCACTCTCACACAGAACTACTGTGGCATTCACATGCTGTTACCAAGCACGCAGCCTGCTCTGGCTCCAGAGTCACTCCTTTGAAATGACTGCAGAAGTGGCATTTCTGAGGCCAGATTTCTTGCAGAAAAAAGATGCTTCCTGTCTACATAATTCGTGTAAGAGCCCTAAGGATAGGCTTCACAATGGACTGCTACACATAAAAATTTCATTGTAGAGTGCATGTTTGCCTAAACTTTATCATTTTTTCTATTAAAATGAGGGGGGAAAAGCATAAAACAGAAACTCTGGATAAAAACAAATAATGACCATACCACTATTATTGGAACTAAACAAAAATCACATGACCTTACCTTTCCAGCATAGTGCTGAATACCAAATGACAGTTCCACTCCCTTTGGTCTCCAAAAGTATTTGCATCGTAAGTTACCTTCAAATTTATCTAGACATTGAGAAAAGACATTGATTTAAGTGACAGAGTGATTAACTACAATCTTCATCCTAATTAGTTTGCTAAATTGCTGCTCAAGAAGTCAGAACTGCTATAAACACGTATTATCAGATTGCTCAGAAATACCAAGCTGTCACAACTGAACGGAACAGTTAATTTTAAACTAGCCCAGTAAGACTGTCTTTCAAACACCACTGTTTGTGGATGCTTTTGTGCATGGAAAAACATTAAGAGAGAAGACCCAACGAGAAGACGTGACAATTTTTCATATTTTGCAATGAATTTATTTATGTGTATGCAAGGTTTGGGGTGAGTTTATTTCAACTACGTACATTGAAAACTGTGCATATATCACAGTCACTGAAATGCCCATTATTTGTAACATCGCACCCGCCCTGCCCGGCCGGGAGCCACCAGCGCCCCCTGCCGGCTGTGACCGGAACTGCACCAAAGGGGAAGTGCCTGAAGCGAGAGAAGGCATCGCTGGGCTCTGCTTCAGTTTGGTGCTGCTGCCCTTGTTGTTGTTTGTTTGGCTTGTTATACATACACATATGTATGCATATATTAGTAAAGAACTGTTATTCCTTTCCCCATATCTTTGCCTGAAAACCCCTTAATTTCAAAGTTAAAATTCAGACAGACAGAGGTCATATTTTCCATTCCCACGAAAGTTCCCACCTTCCTTGGCAGATACCTGTCTTTCAAACCAAGACAAGAGCGGTAATTATGCAGACACGCGGACTTCACACAAGATGACAGCAGGCAAAGACTTTGTGCAGAGATTTTTACTAGTAGTGTCCTTCACCATGCAGTGCTTCTTGTGTAAAGACAGCTATCACGCAGTGAAAATTCCTTAAATACCATCATACAAACAGGATATGTCATCATATAAACAGGAAAAAGGCTCACCACAGTGTTTCCCAATCACCTGGGCTATTTTACAGTTTTTATCTATTATGGTAACAGGTAAACAATACTCCATAAGATCACAAACTATAATCCTCACTTTCAATACGTCCAGAAGGCCACAAATCCACAATTCTCTTTCTCCTAGCCTATCCCTAGTGACCTGGATATGCTTCCATGGTCACCTCCAGGCCTAGGAAAGAGACTCACTCTGGCCTTCCAGGCCTGCTCTTCTATTATACACACAGTGTAACCCAACAAGGAGCAGAATGAAACCATAGTACTCATTCTATCTGTGACCTGAATTCCAGTTTCAGCTCAGCCTAGCAGTAGTGAAAAATCTTGTACATGTATTGTGCAATTTAACTGGAAACTGTTATTTTTCTCTAAGAGGTTGAGTCTCTGCGGCACATTCCATTGAAGGAAATGGAACTCTGTTTCATATTGCAGGGAAAAATGCAGCTCTAGTAAATAAACAGACAGCAGCTTTAAACGCGGCGTGCGCTGCATATTTTAAGGTTGGCACCAAGATTTGTTAAAATGTATGTAAAATATGCATGAAGACAGGGAAATACACAGCCAGATGGCACACCAGAAACAACACACACTTCCTATTTATGACGAGATAATCTGGAGTGAAGCAGTATTTTCTAATTGGATAAACATGGGTCTAGGAGCCTGGGAGGTCTAAATTTTACTTTCAACACTAATGCTACTCACAGGGTGGTCCTAGATACAAGACTCCACTAAGTCTCAGCCTTCCCTTCAGTAGATGGGGATAAACACTGCCTGATGTACCCCACATACATGGACAAGACACATTTCCTTGTAACACTGGAAAAACAATAAGCCCTTGCCACCTGATACATAACACGACTTCTCCAATTTGAAAAAGATAGAAAACATGTAAGCAGAGAAAAATGATGAAGCACAATGAAAAACAGAATGTCAAATGAAACGACACAGCTTCAGGACAACTAGGGTAGGAAAACCTGAATAAAGATGACATTGCACCCTCTTTTAATACATTTGTTATTTCCCAGACCTTTCCCATAGTTCTGCTTGCACATACCAACTAAAGTTAGGTCTGTTGCCTGAGGAAATTGACTTTCTTCATCTAGCAGAGACAGAAGACCCATAGGTTTCTGAAGGAACATATCTAGAAGTGGACGGTTGTCCTCATACTCCACTGTAGTAGCATCAATTCCCTCACTCTGATATTCCATCTACAAAAGTCACCAGCACAGTTTTAATATCGAACCAGTAAAACCAACATCATCATTAGGGCATTTATGATGCACAGCAATGCTCTACAGGCCACAACAACATTATTTACAAAACTTCAATAGAAAGATGTCATTATCTCACATTTAAATCGCATACTCATTTTATAAAGTACTCCTGAATATGATTATGGTGTAGGATGCTGAATTCAGCTAGACCTCAACAGAGTTGAATTTACCTGCTCCAGGGCAAAGATATGTTGATTGAAATAAAACTGGATCTGTTCATTAGCAATATTTATACACAGCTGTTCAAAAGAATTTCTTGTGAAGTTCTCAAATCCAAATATGTCTAGTATTCCAACATTCATCCCACTTTCAGCATTGCTGCATGTGAAAATAAAAACAAAATTCATTATGGGCAACACCAACCTAAAATAAAAATAAACTTGGTAACAAAGATTAAATAACTGATTCACTCTGCTGTAAAAATAAAGGAGGAAAAGTATGTCTGAACCTAAGACAACCTGTGAATTTGTTCAGCATTGCTAGGACTTTTGTTTTCCACTTGCTTCTTGCAAATTTCAACGAAGAAGGCAGGAAAATCATAGGTACAGAATAATAGAGACTTAGCAGCCATATTGAAACAAGGGGGTTCAGTAGGCAGATTCCAAATAAAATCTGCCTGCTCCTCCAGGCAGACAAAAGGTGTCAAGGTTTAATGGTATGTTTTTGCTACACTCATTCAGAAATGTAATTACCAAGTCTGCTGCTACTACAAGTTGGACTGTTAAAAGTCCATGTGTTAACTCAAGTACACTCAGTCACCACCAGAACTGCATGAAATGGATGAGAGTATGTCTGTATCACACAGTGAAGTAGCAGGTAGAGAGCTCAGATCAGTGGCATTTTCACATCACCTGAGAGGTTCCCTTGTTTCTAAAATCTCTACAGCTTGTTCAAAAGATCAAACCAGCCAAATCAGTGCCTGGCAATGAAATCGTAAGGATGCACAATATAATTTTCTGTAATTATAAAAAATAAAAAAATAATCACATCTCAAGTAGCAGCACAATAATAATCTGAAATTTGCATTTATTACTTGCTTACAAAAATGGGGACTGTAAGGACAGTGAATACATACTGAAGTTTTTCAGGGTACTTCAATTACTTATCAGCCTTTTGTATGATTTTCATGTTCACCACATAGGAAGAATCTTTTAAAAAAATTGTACAGCACTTCAACCACCCAATTTCCATTGACTTCAGTAGCGAAATTCTATTCAGCTCTTTGAAAATGATGGGTTTAATGTCCTGGAAACAGGATTCAGTATCACAGCATGAAAGCCATTTTGAAGCCTTAGCCAAAATAAACACAGCACTCTTTCTGCAAAACCAAAAATATACAAATGGATGGACCCCTCAGACACAAGCACAGTAAGTACACATGACTACTCAGTGATGTGTAACTTGCCATATATTTTTATCTGGCTGAAGCAGCGTATTGATGCGATTTACAATCCAGCTGAAGAGCCGGCCGTACAGTGCTTTGGACATGGCATCGCGCACGTCTGCCGCCTTGTCCACGGTGTTCGTTCGGATAATGGTCTCCCCCCGCGTTACAACGCAGTGTGAGGTCAGGGCCTCTTGAAGTTCTTCTGACCCAATGCTTAGTAGTGCAGCAGCTAAAAGACAGTGGAGAAAGACACACAACTGTGGTTAATGCAGTGGAAATCACCAGCATTGACCAGCTGCTACCATGAGCTAGAGACTATCACAAATAAGAGTCAAATTACATATACAGAACTGACAATGTTAAAGAATATATACCATTATCTAAGGCTTCTGGGTTAGGAACCTCACTTTTATCTGTTTGGTGTTGTGAAGAAATAGCAGCAAACTCAATATTTCCAGTATTTAAGATTCCAGTCAGTATCCTGTACACTGAGTACACTTCCTGCAAAAGATGCCAAGAAGCACTTTTAAGGAATTCAGTTAGATACAAATATCATAGTTAGGCTACGAAAGAAAACCATGGCATTGGAATGCCTATTAAAGCTTGTAGCTTTTTCTGATATCAAGGTCTACTTAGTTCAAGTAAGCTTCTATTTACACAAGGAATAGTGCAATGAAATTGCCTGAGTACTAACTGGGACCCCAGGCTGGTCTTGCCTTCTGAGTGTGTGGTTATGCTTTCTCAGCTCACTTCCGTCATAACAGAGATTTTGTGGCTCACAAAATTTTGTACATCCACAAAACCAAAGGGCAGCACTGGAGGTGATTTTCAAAAAGAAGGTCAATAATGGTTTAGCAGCTGAATCTCTTACCTCATCAGTAAATCCTATAATTCTAAAACAATGCTGAATTGCTTCAAATTGTCTTCCATAGGAATCTTTAGTAACAATATCATGCATTACTTTTCCAGTTTCATTATCAATATATCTAAACAGAGCGGGAGAAAGAAAGCATCATACTACCACATATGTCAATACAAGCTCCAAAGACTTAAATGCAAGTACCTCAGTAACTGGAAAGAACATTTATCTCAATAACTTCCAATTATATAGTTTGATGTTAATTCATAAGAAACTTCTGTTTCTGTTGCATTAACATCTGCTTATTTTTTGCTAATGTCTAATAATGTTACCAACATTTCACACACATCCCCTCACCCAGTAGAGATCAGGTGCACCCAAAATACAAACACCAATTAAAAATCTCCAAAGCATATTCTGAGTTCTTCCTGAACCTGAAGCATTATGATAAGAAACCATAAGGTGGGTTATCTGCATTTGAAAGTATGATGAAGTATCTACATTATGAGCTTGGTTCTTCCTCCTCTTCTTTGAATAGTTCAGCTTCTCAAACAAATACAAATAATCTAATGCCTTAGTTTCCATCTTCTTCTCACCTTGGGAGGATTAAAAAAGATCCTTAAGGGATGGAGAAGGATTACGGGAGATTTTAAGGCATCATAATGAAAGCAGGTGCTGATCAATAGCTAATTACAATGAGTAGTTAAAACAAGTGAGTGATAGTTACCTAGGAGGCTTTTTATCAGGAAGTCTATATTCAGAAAGTTTCTTCTGATGATAAAGGCCAGCATAAATATAATAAAATATATGGAAATTTTTTTCTCCCCTGGAAAAAAAAAAAGTATCCTTTTAAAACACCTGCATTTATTCTTGTGGCATCTTGTACAATTAATGGAAAAGTAGTTCTTATAATGAGCTCACTGAAGCAAGGCAGCAAATCTCCCACTTGATTTAATAGTGTAGGATCAGCAGCTGTGAAACACAGAACACCCAGTGAACACAACATTTCTTCAAAGAATTAAGCGGCTCTGGCTTCTACTCCAAAAGAACAGGACTATTCTTGTTGTCATAGCACTGTACAAAGGATAATCTTTTTTAGCAGAAGACAGAAAAGTATCTAAATCACAGAATTTTTGATAATTAAATCAATTCAAACACTATAGAAATGCCATAGGACAGACAATTAATATACCTACACAGCCTGTTTTATGACCCTTGATTTTTCAAGTAGATATTCAGAAATCTTTGCCCCCATTACAGCTCCTGTAGGTGTAAACATCATTTCCAGATATTTTCCAAAGCGACTTGAGTTGTCATTGATGGCAGTGCAGGCATTTCCAAATGCTTCAACCAGAGGATTCACCTGAAGAATTTTCTCACGCAAAGCACGGTTATTGGCCTTGACAGAAGAGACACAAATCAGAAGGACAATTGAAAGAACATAATGATTACCCACAATCCAATCCTTGCTTCAGAGGCTAAAAATCTTTTTCTCATGCTTGTATGGAATTAGGTACTGTGCTAACTTTTCTAGTTATTCAACAAGAGGTCCAACAAACTGATAAGAAAATCTCCCACAGGTAGCAAAATACAGATTCTTCTTTCTCTGCGATTGTTCCACCTCTGACTTGTTTTATAATCAGTTAAGAGTACCAAAACCACAGCAGACTAAAGATGTCTGCTTAGGGTTACCTGACATGGTTAATTTTCCCATTATTTTGTGCTAATAGCATTACTCATAACATTTAAATGTGTAAGAGCTTCTGATATTAGAGCCACAGCAATATTTGTCATTTTTTATTGTATAAATAAACAATGTTATATGTGATGAAAATCGTACATAACTACAGGTACTGAACACTCAGAATCAGGCACCTTCTCTTTAAAAAAACTATTGACTGGCTTGGTGTGAGTCATTCTCTTGCATCTTAATTCAATACTCCCACATGCATGATTACTATGTCCCTAAATCAAGTGTGACAATTCATATGAACAGCTTTAAGTATATTAAAGATTAAATAAATGAACATTGGGGTAGGGTTGGGAGGATTTCTTCATAATTTTACATGATTGGCTAGGAAATACCTTTCCCAAGAAGGTCAAATGTTGGACGATCAGATGGGCACTTTCTGTCTTTCCAGCACCACTTTCCCCACTGATGATAATGCACTGAACACACAAAACAAAATAGTTCACCACATGGTCTATTTCTGCTATTACAACTCCTACCTGTTATTTCATGTTTAGTACCCTAACTACAGAACAGTTTAAGGGTCAACCCCCTCCTGAAAGGAGATATCAGCAAAGGCTCAGTGTAATAATTGATTCCCTAGATTACTAAAATGCATCTTGCAATGCCTGATCTCAAGGTGCATGTGTGAAATAGTGACTGAATTTTGAAGGGCTAGAACACATAAACAAGTAAAGGCCCATGCATCCTTGTAGAATTGGTCAGAACTTGACTGCTGCTTCAGGAGAAATACTAGACTGAAGTAAACTTCCAAGCTTCACAGGAAAAAAACCAAGACAAAGCTCAATGGATAAAACAAACAGAATCAATACATTTTCAGTCTGGCTACAGTGCTTATCTGGTGCATCTTTACGTGAAGAACCAACATAACACTGGCCAGTTAATGGAGATAAACAAGCTCCTGTAATACTTTGCTAACAGGAAACAGGAAACTGATTTAAATCTGAATTAAGATTATTTCCTAAAGAGGTACAAAACATATAATATTAAAGATGCACAAAGTTAGCCTGATGAGCTGATGTAATTACCAATCTTTCTCCTCAGATAACAAGTTCTTACGTAAGTTAGTCTACATGAGTACTTGCTTTCTTTAATGCCTCCATCAAAGAACATGTAAGTCATTAAAGAAGTATTAACCATCTCTCAGGCCAGTGTACCTTCACATAGTCAGTAAAACTCCTGTTTTCTTCATCTTCAAGGTCCCTTTTATTTGTCTCATTTTCTTAGTATTTTCTAATTTCAGGCTTTTTATTATTTTATTCTGTTTTTGTGACTTTGAGAAAACATTTTCTATTTATTATTGTGTGATGTGCAGGGTAAAATAAGGAGGATTTTATAAACAAAAATAATTATCAGCTTCAATCTTCATATACATACAGCACATCAAATTAGAAAGAGTATGAAGTTATAATCTTAAGAATGTAGTAAAATCTTCTACAGCATGGTATTTTATTCTCATTAAAATAATTTCTATATAATTGGATTTGTGTCCTTATTACATTTATAATAGACCCATCCCTAATTTATTTTACTAAAAAATTCATTAATGGTTCCTATTTTTTGTGACTCAGCGTCTTTTTGCAACAGAAAAGTGGTTCAAACTCTGTTAATCTGCTGTGGCATTGAGAACCTCCTATTTTACACAAGTATAAATTATTGAAATACCTAAGTCAAGACAAGCCTAGAATCAGAATGTGCAGCAATAATTTGCTGCTGGAGTCAATAGCCAGGACTTCATGAGTGTCCAGAAAAGTATATTGGTCAGGTACTTCCATCATCTTATCTGACCTTTCAGTCCCTTTTATACCACTGTGTCCTCTTCAGAACTCCGAAATCTGACCGGATTTCTACTCTGGTTTTGCTGATATAGGAATAAAAGGCTTAAAGAAAAAAATTCCCAAAATACAACATAACAGGACATTATTCACAGCCCCGTAGCACAGTGGCAGTATGATTACTATAAAACCTAAACCAAAATGAACAGATTCTTACCTGATCCTTGCTGAATGTAACCATGCTTTGGTAGGCAGCATCTGCAGAGGCAAATATGTGGGGGGGATTTGATGAACGCTTCACACCATGGTACAGCTTGGAGAACTAAATTTAAAGAAATACACACAATAGTCAAAATACGCAACTTAGCTACATAATTAAGAATTGAAAAGAGGACGGTGAACATCATCTGCCTGTTCAACAGAAAGAAGTTCCGTGTTATACCACAGAATTTCCACTGAATCACCTGGAACAGGAGTGGCAATTCTTGGCACTGCCCAATTTCCAGAATACAAATTACAACACCTAGAACACACTCTGATGTTTCCTGCACAAGACAGTGAAGAGAACTATATCACAAGGAAGAGAATTTCAAACACAAGCCTTCAATCAAGGAAATAACCAATATATACAGAAGAAGAATTTATACAAAAGTATATTGTATATATACAATCTATATACAGTGAATCTGAAATATGGCCCTCTGTCTGAAGCCCTGATTTAGGCATCCATGGAGAACAAGTTATTTCTAGCTCCACTTCTCTTCATAATTGTAGGGAATTAAACTGGCCTTTATCTTTACAGCATTGGATTCATTTGTTTCTCTTAAGCCAGAGCTGATGGTACAGGACACATAATAACCCTCAGTCAGAGCAATTCTTCAGCAAGCAAAAACCTCAGCATGAGGAGGTTCATTGAACCATCTTCTGTTTCCAAGAAGAAAGCCCTAAACGCTAGACAAGAGGCACAGCTGTGCCTGGGGTAATCTCTGTCCCTCCTGTGGAATTTGGGCCTCCAAGAAGTGAAAGAAATCAAATGAAACCAAATTTAACAAACAAAACAAAACAAAATAAATTTTTTAGCCACACTTTTCTGAATAAAGAAAAGGCTGAGGTTTAGTCTGTGCTTCTAACTTCCAGCATCACTGAAGTATTTTAGCTAGTGGTTTTAATATAAAATGTACAGCAACTACCATCCTCAGCTTGGAATCTCTCTTACCTGGGGAGAATAAATGCTGAGATTCTGGAAGGGGTTCAAGGCTATTAAAATGTCTCCAACATAAGTATAAATCTGTAAGTCAGCATAACGTTTTTGCAGCTGATGGATAATTGTATCCTGAGAAGATTACAAAAAGTTTGATAGTTATACAGTATTTTCTCATTTAAATATACTGAGAACACTGTTTAAGAAATACTAATTGTTACTAATAATTTTTCAAATGCCAAGCCCACAAAATCAAATATTTTCAAAATTCTTGCTAATGTCATAAAACTAAGTTAAATGGCAACTCCTACTTGCAAATTAGAAGATTTTCCTATATCAGCCTGAGAAGCAAATCTTCTGAAGAGAAAATGGTGGTCACATTATTGCTGCACTTCATAGTACATGCCCATTTAATTTTTATTTGGCCATGAAACAAGGATAATAATTTTTCAAGGACTAAATTTTAAGTAGTGGTAAAAGACTGTTTGAACAGGACACTAGCACAAGTTAGTATGATGTCTTTTTCTTGCTGGCATGTAATTTAAGGATTATCAACACAAAAACTTATGGATACTCTGCAAATAGGTGATATAGTAAAATATGAAATTGATAGTTTTATCACTTTTTATCCAGAAGCTGTAGATAACACATTATCCTATATAAATAAATTATTTTAGAAAAACAATCACTTAAATCTAGATCTTTATGACTAAACTTTGCGTTTTAGGAAACTCTCAAAAATAGTTTAAACTAGCATCATTCATAATTAAGTTTTTCCACATAATAGTATTCACTGCTACTAGTTTTATGCCACTATATAGATTAACAAAGTGAGGGCAGCAGATCAGTCATGTGAGAATTCCTTTGCCTTGGTGAGACAGAAGATAGCAAGAAGTAATTATTTTCATTCTGCTAAGAGAGGCCTAAAAAGCAGAAATGGGAAAGAATGTGAGGTACAATTGTCAGAAGCTGCTACTCAGACAATACAGTACCTCATCAAGAACTTCTAGATTTACCAGATCATCATCTAGAGAGTACTTGTCAGCTCTGTCCACATGGTAAGGTCTTCTGGTATGGATTCGTTCGTGTCTGGAAGTTGTCAGTAGAGCAGCAGTGTTATAAAAGTGTATTAGAGACAGCAAACATTAAGATGCAAAGAGAAGTCACAGGTGAATGCTTTTGTCATGCAGAAACACAGACATGCTCTCTGAAATGAGTAATTTTGCTTGCAATATCCTTTCATAAAAGCAATAGGTCATCTTGCTGTCCAGTGTACCACCTGTTTTCTCTTTCACAGTATATAACCCTAGCTATTTATCAGTGTTCAACAAAGATTTAGCTACAGACTTACTACTCCTCACTCACACTCAGTAAACTATAAAAAAATTCTTCCTCTTTTCCCTTCTTTCCTTGCTCCAGGTTAATAAACTACCACTCAGTTTAATTAAATGCTACCCCCCACGTGCCCAGCCATAGTACTGTCATCTAAAGAAGTTATAAGAAGCAGTAAGCAGTATAAAATCCTGCTGTTACCTTGATGTGTGCCAAAGTGCCTCCTCAGATGACCCTAGATGTGGCCCAAAACAACATTTTTGAACCACAGCTGCCATCAGACTCTAAATTGTATCGATGTTCAGTCAGCTTGTCTCCAGAGATTTAAGCCACACAACAAGCGGCAGAGACAAACTGTCACATAACCCCTTTATAATCAGATTATACTGAAGGAATCTTTGAAAATGCGGTGTATGTATGTTTTTAAACAACACATCATGTTGAAACGGGAACAAACTAAGAGGCTGTAACATGTCTTCCACAGAGGGTGTGAAATATGAATGCTGTAAGCACAACTAGGCTTTTCTTTACAACAAACATAATCAAAGCATAGAAGAAGGACACCCACCGAGATACAGTCTGCATCCTGCTGAGTAACATTTAGCATTGATCCTCAATGACAGTCCTTGACAGATTGTTTTTGCATTGGTTGCCATGTAGAAAGTAAGAATCACATGATCAAGCATCCCAAAACAAGGCTAAATATTATATCAAGCATTAACAGAACAGTACTGTAACTCGGCAGGAAACACTTGTTTATCTATAATGTTCAAGGTTAATATGAAGATGTAGTGGGTCTTTTTTCTTTAATCATGTCTTCATATGCTCTTGGAATCCTTTTTCATAAATTACTATTGAGGCATTTGCATTTTCCCCCTTTATGTACACTTCTATGTTTCAAGCTAATCAGCTTTCATTCAGTGAAGAGAATGTTTCCATATCTAAGAGCTATTACATCATCAGAAGAATTCTTGCATGGAAAGCCTCTAACAAAGAGGAAGGAGAAGAGTGTTAGCCATGAGTACAGACTCCCTGATAATTGTGAATCACATTTCAAGATCATTATTTTCTTATGTCTATTTTTATTCATTTTCTTCATTTCCTTTTGGCTACTCAGTGAGTGCTAGAAAACTATTCTGTAATGGTTTATTTGAATTGTAACTAAATAAAACCATGCAAACTGTTTTGTCAGCTAGGAAATAAAATAGTGGGAAGATAGCAGGTTTTGCTACATTCCCACAGATGGCTGTTTGTTTTATGTTGTACATATGAAGCAATGGAAGAAGGACACAAGAGGACAAAATAAAAAGCTAAGAAAGAAAAATTATGAAAAATGTTACAGTGGGTATTATTTCCTGTGGGCAGTATGGTGATCGTCTGAATTTGTTCAAAATTCCATTCAATTAAATCTTCCATTCCCTGGTCTTCAATTAGGTATCAGGTTGTGGGTTCTTTTTGGCTTTTTTTTTTTGAGTCACTCTATGCAAAAGCATTACACTTTGCTGACAAGCCAGATCCTCAAAGGAGTAAGAAAGAATGCATTATGTACTACTAGGGTTTTTAAGTGTTGTTTCCCTTTCAAACCAGAATTCAATATCTTGTTTTACTGCATAGAAAAATACCATTGTAAGTAATGTAAATCATTTAGAGATGGGAGCACTCCTTCATCTACAAATGAAGGAAATATTTTAACAGTTGCTTTACTTCATGAAGATGTAACTAACAAAGCAATGGCTAGCTAACATTTTAGCTAAGATAACACATCTGTGAAGTTTTTTCTTCCTGGTGCAAAACATCACAGCCACAATACTGAATTGCAACAAACTGCAAGTAGGGACCCATCTATCAGAGGTGCAAGGAGGAGGGGGAAGAGGGCACATTCAAACCTAAGCATGTCTAATTGCAGAATGGCTTTGTAAACTAATCTGTTATCTGATTGTGTATTAAACTCCTGCTGTTTGCTCACCTTAAGCGATAAACGAATAATTTTTTTTTTATTGGAAAGGGTTCTCCTGAAGCCTATGTAAATAAATAAGGAAACTGGTCATAGTTAAATGTAAGTAAAAAATATATACCTTTGTGCACATATTTTCCAGCACTTAACTCATTTTCCTAAGCACATGATTAAGAAGAGGATATTAAGAGCATAACATCACATTAGCCTCAAATCTCCTGCTGGCCTCATCAGTTTTCTACTGACCCTATGTCCTCCAGTGACAGAGTGGGAAGGAAAAATACAGAGAGTAATCTTTAATTATTTCCACAATTTTACATCAGAAAAACAATCTGCTTTTAAAACATATATGAAAAATTCTTAAAAAGGAGAAGGAAAGACTCTTAATTGGGGAAATAACTCAATTTTTTTTTGCATAAAAAGTAGAATTATCAGCCATTTTTTCAATTACCCTTCCTTTCTGGCAACATATAAAAAGTACAAACTGTAAGCAAAAGGACAATCAAAGATTTTATGTTATCTTCCTTAAGTTTCCAGCAATTTTCTGAAGCAATCCCTGCAAGATGTAGTATCTTCACAAAACAAAAGAACTGCCATAAAGGGTGCAAAGGGCCAGTCACTCAAGGTACCTAACTTTATTATAGAATCACAGAATGGTTTGGGTAGAAGAGACCTGAAGAGCACCATGAGATTGATTCCAGAAATCTAGTGAAGAGCACTGTCTGTTGGAAAAGGCTCTGTGCTCTGAAGCACCCTCCCAGTACCATTTTATCAGACAGGAATAGCTGGAAGGGACAGTTTTCTTGGATTTTGTAGGAGGAGCAAAAGGCAAGAAGCATTTCTCCCTTAAGAGAATGATTTCATGAAAAGGCAGGAAGCATTCATTTGTTCTGCTTGTGGTAAAGATACAGTTTGAAAGCAAGTAACCAGTTACAGAAACAGAAGTGCACTGTAAATAGTGATACACTCTCATATCCTGCTATCAGGGGATGGGAAAAGAAAAGACTTCTAGATCAAAAAGTCATTTTTGATCAGGTTGGCAGGCCCAACCTGAGCAACAAAGCAACACAGACCAAGAATTTTTGCCTTCATTGAGAAGCTTCTTCTCTAATCTCTCTCCCCTCCACCCCTAACATCCTTAGGGCCTTTCAAGAGGCCCTTACTGTGGCCTCTTGGTGCAGTTAAGCATTTATATTTACTGTTTGGTTTTTTTCTAGGATTCACAAAGATACAATGGTGTCTGTATTTGGTCTTCTTTACATTATTGCCAATTTTGAAATTAATTCCTGAGATTTACAAGAAAAATACTCAACACATTGAGAAAGAAATAAGGTGAGAGTATGATACTGTCACACAGAGATACACAGCCTATTTCCCATGCATTGCAAAGACTTAATTTTGTTCCTTTACATCAAGTTTAAGCCTGAAGTAATTTGTTGAAGCAAGGTCATAATAGAGACACTGACACAGCCTTAATTACAATATAAATGCTACAGCAATAGCTTACAACCTCCAGTAAAAACACATACACTATACTCAGGACCACTTTTGGGGGCCACAGTAGCTTTGAGATTTAAAAAAAATACATTAAAAGGGGGGAAAAAAGAGTTTTAAACTCATTTGCCTAATATTCATATAGAAGAATGCTGGAAGAATTGCCTTAAATTACATTGTGTATAGCATCAGAGAACTATTTCTGGTTCTGTTTCTGTTATTATCTCTGAGTCCAAAGAAAATTGCTGGCTGGATGCAATCAAGTTCCTTGCGGTTAATTGCCTTCAAATCTAAATGTGAGCTGGCAGAGAGGTTTGATATCTGGTAGTAAGAATTACTTCCTTGGATGGACCACTGCTGTAATCCAGCTGGTTCATGAGAAGGGGAAAGCTGCTAAGACATGGTAGTGTCATTCTAATAGCTGACAACATTGCCTGAACATTCCTGCCCCTCTCAAACTATTAAATGCTCTTTTTTTTCCCCTGCTTTTCTACTTTTTCCCAGGCTCCCCCAAGTTTAATTCTTCCTGATTTGCAGATTTGCATTTTATCCTTCAAAATTCAAGGTTTCACAAGTGTCTGTTCCCCATTACAGAAACAAACTTCTAAATGGAGACCAGCAGTAGGACACTGACATCACCCAAACATGCAAACTCTGACCTCTCTATTAATAATCTACCTTAAACTTGTTTAAAACCATATTCATGCCAGTGTGGAAGTTTTTTCATTCTTTTAAAAACTGAAAACAGAGGTTAGTAGATCTTCTCTGATTCCTATGAAGAAGCCTATTTACAGACAGGAACATAAGATACCTAGTCTGTAGGAAAACATCCAAGAGAAGAATGAGCCATGTCTGGAGCTGGCCTCTTCAAACCTGCTGATAATTGAAAAGCTGCCACTTTGAACCATAAAACTCAAACTATTCAATGCTCGATCAGCATTAACTTTCAAACATCAAATCATTATATAGCTTTTACATCAGGACTTATTAGGTTATTGAAAAATACAGAAGACCCTGTTTTTTTCTCAACTTCACCTCCAGTGACATTTGATAGACATAAGTGTATAGAATAAGTGTAGCTGTCAACCAGTGATTATTAAATATTTTTGTTACTTTAAAATTAATATAGACTTATCTACTGCATTTCATACAGGTGCTCCACATTATCTCCTCTGAAAAAACAGCCAAATGCCACACAGAAACCCACAATATCTAAAATCTTGAAAGACAGCTTCAAAAAATATTCCCAAGAGCAAAATTTTTAGAATGCATTCTGTGAAGACTCTTCTTCCCTGTCTCCAGATCTAAGCTTTCAGCAGGTATTTTCCTCCTTGATGTTCTGCTTCTCTACCATAGTAAAAAGGCAGCTAATAGATCTGTTACTACATTTGAATTTCTCTATCTCTCGTGCTGCTATGACATTTCTTTTTTAGATTTTCTCCTACATGCTTAAGACTGAGCGCAAGTAATGTGTTAATTGCTGTACATTCGAACGGGAAAAGAAAAAACCAGAACATTTTACTTTCATTCCCTTTTGCTGATGGTTAGCACTTTTCACAGCCTTCAGTTAAAGATTTAAAATTCTACACTTTTCCATTAGTTCTACTCACAAACCATGAAAGACTTTTTGTTTTGGTTTTTTAAGGAATAAAATGGGAAGTTTACTTTTTTTGAGAAAGTCTTCCTAAAGGATGCAAGATTTTATCACCATAATTTATGCAAGGAAGGATTGGGACAATAGACAGAATACTGGAGTTCCAAATGAGTTTCCCTTTTAAATGTCTCCATGACAAGCTCTGTTGTGTTTTTAAACATTATTTGTGGAACTAGGTATAAGTCCTAGCTTAAAAGGCTTTGAAAGTTTTTACATCTGTTTTTCAACTCTTTCAACATTGAAGCAGCTGCCGGCTTTGCCAACTTGAGATAAAGTCCTGACTAGGACAAAAAAAACGGAGATAATATTTGATGTTTATAAACACCAGAGAATACATCCACTTTTTGCAGTGCATTTTGCCAGTGTAGGCAGCATGAAGAGTCATTTAAAATTTAGCAATATTAGGAAACATACTAAATCTCTTCTAACTTTCTCCTCATGCAGGCTGGTTATCAGCCTGTATGTTGGAATCTCTTGTACTACGAATCAAAAATCAACCAATAACATGAATAAGTTCAAGAGATCAAATGGTGTATTTGGAAAGTGAGCAGCTCTCTCATAACCTCCCTTAATGGATTATCAAACACACTCAAACATTATTTCACAAAAATATAATCACCACAAACAAAGCAAGTATTTACTGCTGAGTGAGAATTAATAATATCCATAATTTGTATCATATCTTTGCCTAGAGCCTTCCCAAAGCATTCCCCAGACTCTAGGGCAGGAGGAATGAAAATAAAAATGGCTGGAGCTCCAGGCATTATACACGTTTCTCTTCATTAACAGGTTTACAGCAATCTAACAGTACAGCACAGTATGGCTCTATAGAACAAGATGAAGTTCCTGCTTCAGCAAACTGCTATCTCTCTTTCATAGGTGTAATATATTAAGTAAAACTATTAATAGCCATTTCATAAGTGAAAGGAACAGAGAAGTATTGAGGGCAAATGATAGAACAGAGATTACACAGCAAAACAGAGTGAGAATGAGAAACAGAACACAAACCTCTACTGTGTTTTTGCATTATAATTCAGGGGGTGCTTAAACATTCTTGGTATTTTACTGACAGTAAAGCAATCATATGAATCTTTATCTTGAGGAACCTATCACTGAAACATAGCAAGTTTATGGTAAGCTTGACTTGTGTACCCTTTTTCACTTAGAGAATACAGTATTAATCACACTCAGACACACTGAGTCTATCAACACTCAGTTATTATTTTTGTAACGAAAACATTTTTATAGTTCTGCTTATCATTCCTGACCAATATTTGCTTGTTCTGTTGTCCACACCTTGCTGTAACTTAGATTCCTTCTTTTTTCCTCCGTTCTCCAATTTTATGCTACATGAGGTATAAGTCTTTAGGAATGAATGACATTTCTTGTTCTCACAATGTTACTCTGCATAAGGATAATATTTGAACAACCATCTTACAGTATTTGTGTGAATACAGAAGTGGGAAAGTAAAAAAAAAGAAGGAAAAATAGGAAAAAGCAGAGTGACAGCTTGTGATAGCATATTCTCTGGTTTTAAGAAATGCTTCCTGCCTAGAGGCAGCTATATATTGATAGGAATAAGACTGCTATGACTCCCAAGATGAACTAGAAATCATTATCCATGTGTTAAAAAGGAATTCTGTATTTGACTTTAGAATAGATGGGGAAGAAAAATGCAACATGGTTGGAATGAATACATGTGAAGCAACCTTCTGATGTACTAACCTTTATTTTTCAAGGACTGAAGAACTTTTATAAAAATAGAACTAGTGGATTACTTAATACTGAATAATTTCATAGAATTAAATTTCATATAATTGTTATTACGTTGCTGTTAATGGAAAGTGTATTGATGCTAATTAGCAATTATGCTTTGGTATTGTTAGAAAACACACACAGTTAACTGAGAGTTTATAATAGGGATATGGATAAGAAAGAATATCCAGAGCTCATCCTTACACAGCTGTAACATTAGACTTTCTCTACAGGTTTTTCCTCATAAGAGTACAAGACACAGACAATGCAGGAGTGGAGTGCTAATGCTGAAATAGCAAAACACAAGAATTTCAGTCTAAAAGATGCCACAAATGAAAAAGAAGAATCTTCTTCCTCATTATGAGGAAGACAGGTATTCTGGCTGGCTTTTCTGAAAACACCTATTTGCATAAGGATAGAAGTTATCTGCATTTCACCAATGAAAATAATTTAGGGAAAAACAGAACTAGTGGAAAAGTTTCAAAGACTATCTTTTTCAGTAAAAAAGCAGGATGAATTGTTAATGTAATTTAATTTTAAAAGTGATCCTTTACTAGCATAAGCATTTTCTTTTTATTATTAATTTTCAACCTGAATGACATCATAGAATATAAAATTCTCTAATAAGTTGCTCCATGGAAAAGTAACAACAGTATGTTCATCAGCAACAAACTGATGATTACAACAAATGTGTGTTGACAGACTTCTCTGAGCTCAAGATCAATAGAGAGACCCTTCAGTTCAGAGGCCTGAAGAAATGTACTGAAGTTAAGCCTAGCTATACTGCACACAAAGAAGCTGACAAAAGAAGAATGAAAGAAACTAAAATAAGGTGACATTTCAGTCTATGACTCCAGAGGCCAAACCAGATGATCCTGCCAAAACAGGCCAGCCTCTTTCTTTCCATCACTCTCCTGCTTATTCCTGGTCATAATGAAGCATTCCCTCCTTCACTTCAGCTGAATCATCTGAGGCCCCTCTCTGCAATCACTAACAGAGTAGAAAATTATCTATTTCTGCTGGCTTAATTTTCTTCTCTCACTGTAGAAGTTCAAGCTTGGGAGGTCTTTGACAATCACTGAAGCTGCAAATCAAAACAGCATCATGAGTTTGTTCCTGTGAGCTGAGGGCAAATGAGAGAAAGAAGCCAGTTCTCTCCTTTCTCCCAGCAGTGCACTGCTAGATCAGCTCTCCATGGCTCTCCTTCACACGCCTTAAGTCATTAGCACTGACTTTCAAGTCTGCAGGCTTGCAATGACCTGAAGTGATGTACCAAAATAGGCAAAACTGGCATGGCTCCACTGAAAAGAGAATCCTATTTAAAACCCCACAAGTGCTGAGTCGGTACAGAATCAAAAGACACAAATCCAAAGCACCATCCTGGAAGACTTTCATATGAGACAAAACACAGATACTCCTGATCAGCTGTCATCACCAGTGACTCCCTGGGCTCCCTCAAAGAAGTGCTGTTAACACAAGCATACTGATGATTTTCCAGTTTCTGGAAACTTTCACCCTGTGCTCTGAGAACATTTTCTCTTACTTATCTTTTAAATGATTGATTTGTAATGTTGCTCTACTCCTAAAAACGTGAGTCTATTTTTCTTTATTTCTGAACACCAGGAACTTAATATACATTTCATTCTACCTGTCATGGGAGCATCAATAAACAGAAAAAGCATGCATTACATTCAATGTTGTAATAGAAAGGTTTTACCTAACATGGGTTTGAATTGGCCTTACTTACTTTGAAGTGGTGACTATACATTCAGATGACTTCTACAGATCATTACAAATGAATGCCAGTAAATGTTTTGCAGTACCATCTGGTCACATGTTCTTCTGCATGTCAAATTTTGTATTGAAAATTGTGTTGTAGATGCATTACAGAGGTTTTAAAGGCTTTTAATTGCTAACAATTTTTCTAGAGGGTACAATATCCCTATTATAGAGCCAAGTTTTTCACTGTTATGAGGCTATGTCAATCCTCTGGGGAAAACTATAAGTAGATGCTCTTGGTGGTTGGTTCTTTTGTGATAATCTTATGTTTCTAGTCCAACATTAAACTGTCTAGCCCACAGACCTAATATTTTACAGGGATGTGCTTTTGCTATCTCATTAAAGTTTGCACCAGTTTGATCAAGTTTAAAATCTTTAGAACATAATTCTGAACAATAAGTTGTGTATTTCAGAGGCAAACAATAACTAGATTTTCATCCTCACTGATCCTGCTCTCAACCCTGATCACAGTGGGCTGGTGCTTCACAGAACGAGGATACCATAGTATAACACTAAAACAATCAGAAAGACTTTTGTTTGAAAATAAAATATATAAGCTGGGTTAGATGGTGACAGGACAGACAAGGAGTTAAACTCCCTTAGATGAGCACTGATTCATAACTAGAGTGCTGGGAAGCAAAATCCTTCTTACAGTCCAGTCATGCCTAAGGTGCAGAAGCTTGTCTGTCACAGCACACCCAGTTAATACATGAAAAGGCTTGAGGAAAGAAATGCTGTCTTGGTCTTGGTTCTTTGTCACTCCACATTATGGAGCTCAATCCCAGAAGAATGTATTGGAATACCATGACATATCCATTTCAGAGCTCCTCTTAACACAAGGATCATTTCATTCTGTCTCTATGTGCAATCAGGTCAACAGCTGGAAAAATTCTTATACCTCTTGGGCCAGCCATGCCACAGCTGTAGGCAATGTGATCTGTGAGGTGCTACATGGGGAAGGAATCTTAGGAAACCAGATAAAGCAAAAACTTCTACTGCAACACTGGCATAACTCCCACGCCCAGTGAGCATTTCCAGGTATGTTTTCCCATAAAACAAACAAAGAAACCAACAAGAACAAACACACACCCACCCCACAGAAACAAACAAAACCCCACCACCCACAGAAGTCAGCTTCACCTTGAAACTGTACTTGACAGCCATTCCTTTATTTTAACTTGTACATTTTTGTTTGGGCCTTTAGCATTTAAGCCAGGGAGTTTTACGGCATGCAAGTATATACATGAATCATAACATCTAATTTACTTCATCAACATTAGTAGGTGGTTATTTATAATAATGGGTAAGAGCTTATCTAACTCTAGAATTTCATATTACAGATTGATTGCTGAGCTTGGGACAGTGTGTTCATTTGCATTTAATTCTCTTTTGAAACAGTGAAATTCTGCCACCCTCTGGACAAAAACTAAACTAAGACATATTTACAATCACCCTCAAAAGATGCCACTTCTGCTGATAAACATGCATTGCTTTTTAAGCACATTTTAAAAATAATTATGGGGCTGAATGAAAAAAATAGAAGTAATTATTAAACTATGGGCAAAAAAACTACTTTCAGTACTGAACAGCCTTCTTACTAATAGGACTTAATCAAACAGCAAACTTCAAAATTTTCTGTTCTTAACTTTTCCTAGTAGTCTCTTCTATGCTCACTGCTTTATTTTCAAAGATCTGTTACCAAAGTATGATATAATTTTTCATGCCAACATTTATTTACACAAATCAGAACATTCTGGAATTATCAACATCTTTCTGACTGAGCCAAAGGAGAACCAGTATAGAACAGAGTTCAGTGAGAGAAAAAAAGGCAAAGAAGGTTGCATTATGGCTGATCAAACTAGCTTAAAAAAGTATCAGAGGGAAAACATGTCTCTTACATTCACATGGCAAGCAGCACTCACTGCTAATAATACTGCCAGTCAACACATTAATATGATCATTCGAAAAAGTAAAAGTCACATTGGAAGTTTCAATTAGTGCTTCCAGTGTAAGCACGGGGAAGGAGGGCTGTAGCATATGTGTTGCTACATCCAGTACCTTGTTTTGGCTCTGGAGCCTAGCTGCTGCTGTTCTTGGATGAGCTCAGCCAGCTGCTTTTGCAAAGACATATCTTTACCATGTACTTGTTTGATAAACGGATGTTCCAAAAGATGGGTCACTGAAGGACGCTTTTCAAAATCTTTGATTAGACACCTGTGACAGAGAAATAGGGGTCTCAGACAAGGATGTTATATCATTACAGCATGATTTGAGTCAGCTAACTGTGTGGCTGTTATTCTGTTTTCTTTTTCCACAAATTTGAGTCCCTCAATATGTAACAAGACTCTTCCATACTGCAATAAATACTTAGCTAAGTGAATGCACTCCACAAGTACACCAGTATAAAGGCTACAAATTCGAGTTTATTTAATCTTTCTTTTTAACTGCAGCTAGATAAAACAAAAAAATGACATGAATAGACAATACTTCATTCACTTTAACTTTCTACCTATCCTCTGATGAGGGTTTGACTATGAACTGTAGGATACTGCCTATGGAAAATCATGACTGAAACCTGTGGTACAACACTAATCAGAACGATTTAATATAGAGCTTTCTTTTTAAAATTAATGTTACAGGTAGATATTCTATATCACAATGATGAGTGTTAGCATAAGAATTATAGAAACTTCTTCAAACCTGCATAATTCAGTCTGGAAGAGAAAGGAACAAGTCAGAATTAAATGCTAGCCAGGGTACCAAAATTCTTTCTGTGATGGGAACAGGTGAAGTAGTAATGAGTAAAGAAATATGTCCTATTAAATCAGCATAAAAGAAAGTACCATGCTAATTTATATAATTGAGATTTAAGTTTGGAGAAGCCATCACTCAAGTTGAATTATTTTCTGCATAATAAACCTGAAATAATACCATTCAAACAGAAGAACTGTCCAACAGGATAAGACTGCTTTCAAGTATCCTCTAATTAATAATATTAAATCATTCTGTTCATCTTGCTCAAATGATAATGATATTGAAATTGTTTGAGAATGTGAAAAAGAAGTGTTGCAATTCACTATATACCTCCTTTCCAGTATCTATTTTAGCAAATTATAACTCAAGATGAATTTATTTGATGAGATGCATTCACATTACATACTTCACAATTTCTTTACATATTTGCTGAATAAGTACCTGAAGTGCTTCCCTTGCAGGGTCAAATATCACAGATAAAGACTATCATTTTAGCCAGAAGTTCAATGAAACTTTAGTACCTTTTAGAATTTATATTCTAGTAATAAAAGTAACAATGTACAAAATTTAAACTACATCACAAAAAATCATACACATTGACTGATTTCAAATACTACCAAACACATTAGTAAGTTATTAAATTTTAGCCTCACCTCAAAGACTTTACTGAAGACTAAAGTTTGTCTTAAAATGATCCTGAAATATCTTTGAAGGTAACTTTAATAGTTTAGGTTCCCGAAAACCATTTTGCAAACCTCTTCTGTACATCTAGTCCAAAAAGAAATTCTGTAAAATCTGTTACCAGTTTTGGAACTATTCTGGTGAATTTTGCTATTGGCTAGAACTGTAGCCTCCTGATAGAAACACTAAAGCAATACAACCTGCTTTATCTCCATCCCTCTGAGCACAAGGCTATAAATACCAGTCCTTCCCCTCCATGAAAAGATCCATCATTAGCCTTGAACAGGTTCTGACAATCTCCCCTACCCCTTTTCTTTTTGTAATCTGGGAGTTTTAAAAGTCAATACACCCACACAGACAAAATGGTCCATGCCAATCCTGTTTAAATTCATGTTTCCTGAGAAAAAGGGAAAAAGCATTTGAAAAGAAAGATGACATTAATCAGAAAGACAGAGGAAAGGAGAACAAAACAACAAATGCTATACATGTCAAGTATCTGAAGTGGAGATTTCTGTCTGAAAAGCTCATGCACTCATGATTTTTACCATTATTTCAATAATTCCAAATTTACAGTCTTTATGTTTTATTGTTAATATATAAATGTTCTTGTTAAATTTGATTTCCTCTGGAATTTTTCAGTACTATAACTGAATCCATGTGAATATATGTCATAGGATCATGAATAGTTTGTGTTGGAAGGACCTTTCAAGGTCATCCTGTCCAAACCCCCTGCAATGCACAGGGACATCAACTATATCAAGTTGCTCAGAACCCTGTTCATCTTGACCTTGACTGTATCCAGGGATGGGGCATCTACCAAACTGTGTCAGTGTTTCACTTCAACGTAAAAAACATTCTTCTGATATCTAGTCTGAATCTCTTTTAGTTTAAAACCATTATTTCTCATCCTATCACAAAAGGCACTTGTTTTTCAGATAATAACATTAGAGTTTAAATGGATTCTGTTCAAAAAATTACACAGTTCCAGACAGGATATCTGGTGTTTATCAAAAGTGTGAAGAACATACAAACCTTTGACCTGATGTCATGCAATTATTAATACGAATTCTCTGAGCTCTGAACAATGCACCCACAGAAACACTCTGCAGACAGGATACAGAAGTTGCATGAGAGATTTTCCATATCAATGGCCCCTAGGTGAAATATCCAAATGTCCAGGTTACTGTACTCATTGTGGAAGCCCAACAAGAAGAGACATTTTGGAGAAAAAAGTTCTTAGCTTCTCTATTGCACGTCTGAAAAGTGAGCTTTTTAGGTCTGGCAGACATTTTAATGAGCACAGGTAAGTTCTGTGAAGGAGGTGATTTTGGAGACCTTTAGGATTGTCTTTGGTTCTATAGCACAATCCTGCCAATCCCCCCTGACTATACACTTTGTGTGCATGCTTCACCTTTGCAACAATCAATGTTTATCTATTGTTTCATCTAAACGCAGGCTTCATTCTCTGGCCATAGGACATTGCTGCAGTCTGTGCTCACGTAGGATTCCATTTGGAACAACCAAAACTTTGTTAAATGGCAGGATGACTAAGTTAATGACACAAGACACATCAACATGATTCTGTGATCAAAATCACTGTTCCAAGCTCAGACAGAGCACACCTCCTACTGTGCCAAGTTTGTGCCTGCATGGGAAGAACAGAGTTCTTTCAGATGGTTAATGAGATGACACAACAAAGCAGAGAGCTGGTAACTTAACAGCTGTGCAAGGGTGAGGGAGAGCTGCTTAAATTCATGTCTGTAACTTCGTGTGTGAGTACTTCAGCTTCAGGGAAGAGACTGACAGGGGAGTGAACATTTCCACTGGAGTCGGTTTAATCCATCAAGTCAAATGACAAGTTACTAGCACTTTAAAAACACGGCAGCAGAGAAACCAGGCAGGCCATAGGGAATTGAAGGGTGTATGGCACATACTCTCCTTTGCCTCTAAATAGCAGAAGTTCTGACGCAGTCACTTCTAGAAATTACTCCTTACTATATTTCAAATGCAGAAAACAGCTTGCAGCTTAGTCACTGTAGGTACTATGGGCTCAGTCTGTACTCAAATATTCAGTGCCAATTTGATGTCTCACCAGGCTTGCTGTGATGGAATGTAGGATGGAAAGCCATGATGTGACACTGAAAACAGCCCTTATGTTTCTCAGTGCATATTCCTTTGTCCTTATTCTTCTCTATGTAGAAAAGAATATTAATATTCTACTTCTACACACTGTCAGTTCAACTGTTGCTTTTAGTGCAACGTGAATGCCTGCTGCTGCTGCTACTGCTGCTGCTGCTGCTGCTGCTGCTGCTTTTAGTCAACATCATCTATAAAATAAAAATTCTTGGGCTACCACCTAAGTGCTAATGAAAAATGATGCATCAGACTGGCAGTGTCACTGCAGGTGTTCAATAAGGTGTCATAATCATCCTACTGGAAGCAGTATTGACACCACAATGATCTTCAGAAAAAAAAATTTAATACAGAATATCAGCTCTTACAATACTAAATAAAGCCTGCACAAAGGTGAGAATTATCACAAAGTTTTCTACTGACCTGCACTCTGACATAGACTTATAATGTGTGGAAAAGTTAATTATATGGTGTCTGAGTTCAAAGTTGCCAGTAAATTCAGTGAGATGTATCTAACATATAGGCCAGAAAAAAAGAAATCAAGAAGTAATAAGCAGAAATTCAATAATGTTAACATTTGAAAGAGCACAGTAACAAAATAGCTTTTACAATTTCACTCATCACAAAATATTCTGAAACCAGTGTGTGCATTGTACAAGTGAAAAACAACATTGAAAAGCTCTATTAATGAAGGGTTTACTTCTGAGGAAAAAAGAAAACTAAAACATCTTCAGCTTCTCATCTGAGCATTCATTTAAGACCAATTTGGACAGTTAGCTCAGGCACTGCCAAACATCAACCATGCTGCAATTATTCATAAAACCAGTAAATGTGCTGCACTTGCAAATTCAGCCAAATTGTTTGGCTCGTGGAAATTTAAAAAAAAAAACAAAAAAGAAAAAGGTGTTGCATGAGTTTGAAGTGAGAAAATTGACCAGCAAATCTATTACGAGATGGGTTTCAAATAAGGTATGATGGAAGTACCACATTTAGTGTGCTATTTTTTGGATCTCAAATAACAGAAAGGCTAAGTAAGTAGAGATAGAAAAAGAAATAAAAATTGTATGTTTGCCTTGATGAAAGTCAATCTATTATCTAACTGGAAATTCTAATATCTTCCATCATGCTTTCTTAGCTGAAAATTAATTCTCAGAATTCATTAGCGTCACTACATTAAACATAGGTTGCAGCCATTTGCTGCAATCTCACAGCCAGGCTCCTCAGCACCATTTCCATTCTGTCACAATTACAAGCAAAGATGAAGCATTTATTAGCAGAGGATAAGAGCAGCCTCCCATCCACATAGGCCCATCTGAGACAGCCTCTAAAAATTCACTGGCTGCTTGCACTGGGATGATAACATTGTTGGAATTGCTGGGTCTCGACAATGCAAACAGCCATTTCACAAGCAGCGAATCAGATGGCTGAAAAGGAGAGATATTTATCAGCATTCATGAGCTAATATTTACTAACGAATAAACGGAAAGAAACAGATTTCAGAAGAACTGCAGTAGTGGTCTGACTCTCCTGTGTGTTCAGAAATAGAAAAATAATTACTAACGTCACTCACTATTGCAGCCAAACCTAAGTAGAGCAGCAGCAGTTCTTCTTTCAGAAATTCTCTTTCATTAGATCTATTATGATCTATTTGATTCCAAGTACTTTCTTTACAAAGAAAGAAATCAAGCAGCTGCAACTCTCATAGCTTAGTTACATTACGATTTATTGCCAGAATTTTGGTTTCTTTCAATGATTACATTTTGTAAATGCGACTTTTTCTGATGGTTTCTTATCTGCTACAAGTATATTGCTGAAACTCATTTTGTCTCACAACCTAAATAACCAACCAGACATCAAGCAACTATTTAATATCTACATTCACAGAAGATACATAGGTTAATATTTGGAAGAATTATGACTGTGTATCAGACTCTGTATTAGAGCTGGGGAACTCACACCACAGCCTCTGGGTGACAGTGATATAAAATCTCTGTGCTGTTCAACTGTTATGTGTTAGCTAAAGTCCTCACTGCCCCTCCTCTGGTCCCCATCTCCCTGCCACTCCCTGGCTCATCAGGATGCTGTCTCCATCACCTGCTCCTCTCACAGCTCTAGACCCTTCTCTCCTGCCCTGCACATATTTCACTCCTTGCACAAGTACCTGCTGTCTAGTAGTGAGGAATCTTTCCAGGATTCTGCTGTTAGGATAAAAAAGCTTTCCAGGGATTTGAACCAGACTACAGGTCATCCTGATGTGCTTATACCCTCTCCTCCCAGTCCCAGAAAATACAGTTACCAGACTGCCCCCAAAGATAGAGATGTGGCTCAGCTGAGGTTCTAGAGTGGAAATTTCCCAGAGTAAGAGAAAGAGTAAGGTCATATCCCCTTGAATGGAGGGAGCATTCCCTCCTAAGCAGGGAGAATGAGATCTCTAGGTTCTGAGACGTTTTACTCCACATACTTACCTGATTACTTACATCATGAGGTTGCTTCATGATGCAAGATTAATGAAATCAAGACCATGACCTCAAATGGGTTGACTCCCCCTGCTTAGAGAAATGGAAGGACAGACACTGACAAGCAAGAACATATAGGCCAGATACATTAGGTCAGAAACTTTCCAGTCAAGGAAGGAAAAACAACGATCTCTGAGATTTTTTTAGCTGGTTAAAATGCTCAGTAACTGAGTGTTCTAACTCTGTACCACAAGTAGCTGTGGCAGGCACTGGTCAGTCACATGCAGCAGAGAGGTGGAGAAGACATTTCATGAACTTAATCTGTAATGAGATGCAGGAATGTGCCTGCTTCTCTGACACTTCCCTGCTTTCCAGTTGCAGGCCTGCACAACCCCCACTGCTGCAGGTCACTAATTTGCAAAAGTGAACTAAAGCACTGAGACAGCTTTGCCAACAGCATTTCTGTTTTCAGCCCTAATTCAGCAGACTCACAGGACAGAAATAACCTTATCTTCAGGACTATATATAGCAGTCCCTCTGCAAAAAGTAAATCCTGGCCACTAGGGATATGTGTGTAGATTAAATAGGTCTCCTGTCTTGCACAGCATCCCATGATAAATAATTGGGATTTTACTGTTCATTCTGCTACAATCAGATATCAGGATGAAAGACTGAATTTATGACAAAGAACTCAATCATTGCATGCATGGTATAAATGCTGATGGTCAGAACACATTTATAACATTATTGATCTGCCTTTTGGTAGCAAATGCTGTAAATTACTAATCCTCCCTAAGAATGAGACAGATACTCAAACACTGAAATGTCACCATCACTTCTTTTCTTAATAAATCTTCTTTCAGTTTAATTTTCAACATCAAGCATCATATAGTATAATTTAGAGCACACATCTCAAACATAACAAAGATTCTATTGCACTGAAATTGTAAAATTAGGTGTAGAAAATACCTTTACCTCTTCTAAATCTTCAAAAATTACAATGTTTCCCAACCTTATTTGGGCTGAGTAAGCATTACAATTTATTTTGGCTCATATACATGGTTTAGAGAACAAACAACAGAAACTCTGTAGAGTGGCACCTCTGGCAGCTCTTTAGCATGGGTCTGACAGTTGCTCATGTTGAAGTCTTTGAAATTTTAACAGTGACAAGAGAAATACAGTAACTCTAGGGAGCATCTCAAAACCACCAAATACATTTATTCATTTTATGATGAAATTGATGAATAGCCTTTCATCAGGAATTGGTCTGCTCTGCTTTCTTGGTCTGTCCTTGAAGGCCCAGAAAAATAAAAACATTTCAGAACCTTATTCAGCTGAAGCTTTTTAATTAGAAACTGTACATTCTGCATGTGTACCAGATACTCTCCCTTAGGTACCCATCCCACTTTGATAGTATAGCATGCAGCTGATTTGAGGCAGGCTTTTTACTACTACTGCTCATTAGAAAGTAGAAGATAATTGTATTCATTATATAAGTCCATTCCTCTGTATAAATACATATGTTTCATGCGATATTCTAAAGTGGTGGAGATCTTTTGTCAGGTACTATAATTCAGTATTTCAAGTTCATCTGTAGACAGATTATGAGAGTCTACATCAATGAATGAAATGCAAAAATGTACAGATTTGGTGATAACCTTACACATTGCAATCTGTATCTTTCTGACATTTTCAAACCTCTTTGCCTTCCCAGACACTGTGAAATTAATAAGTTAGGTCAAATGCATATCATGTTTCTCAGTGAAAGAAACAGTAAAATGTTCTTTATGTAATATGAACAGAATGTCACTAAACAATTGCTTAGATTGTGAAAAAACTTTATCTGCATTCAGAGAAGTTAAATATAAATGGACCACTTAAAGCCTACATAATCTCAATGATCTATTAACTGAATAACTCTGAATGTAGACTCATCAATATTAAATGCAGCTTGCTGAGCTGTGTTTAAATTGAGCACAAAAAACTGAGTTTATCAGGACAAAAATTATATTTATATTGTATTTGCAATGTCATTGTTAAAAGTTACACTCTGATAAAAAATTGTAACCATAAATCCTTAAGTTCACATTTGACTTTATTACTTCCTGAATTTCTTAATTCTTTAATGCCCTCCAGCTCAAGAATGACTAATTAATTCAAAGAGCCCTAACAGCTAATCATTGGTTAAATAAATTTAAAAGGAGAATGTCTGTCCCTGGAGATACCACTACTAATTTTAATTAAAATTACCATTTTGTGATGTAATGTAAATAAAAGTTTTGCATTCTTCTGCCACAAGAACATATTAACTCTTCTATTTATCCCTCAAGATCAGTCAAACTTTAAAGTGCTACGAAAATTAGTTGTCACTGCTGTGGTAGCTTACATGGTCTTAAAGAAATTGTAAAAACCCTATTGATACATAGATAAAATAAAGATAAGCAATTATTTCTCACATTATGACTGGAGAGCCAAATTTTTCATGCACAATCACAGTAGTACAGACAAATATACACATACAGAATTTTATTGACTTTTCAGAACTATGTATATGCTGCCTGTATCTTAGCAGATACCAAAACAAAATTAGGCTGCTGCCAGAGATTAGAGCTGAAATTGAGTCTTCTCTCTAGTTTTTAAAAACAAAACATCTAATTCAGTTTCACTATCTTCATTGTAAAAGTCCTTATGAGAATAACACATGACAGTCTTCATCTCAGGTCAAGGTCAACAGAGCTGGGAATGGAAACATAGATTCACCAAGCTAAAAACTATCTTGACACTCTCCATTCAGATTTTGTAAACATTGCATCTGACTAAAATGCTGCTGCAAACTCATCATCTCTTGGGGAAATTGTATCATAGTAAAAAATAAAGACTTCATTCCTGAAAAATATATGAACACTATTTTAACAGCTTAAAGATCTACCAACAATGAAACTCCCAGCTCAGGCATGTTGTAAATCACTGCAATATATTAGAGCCCACTTATAAAAAAATGCCTCTCAAGACAATGGCATTTCAAGGGATGGCAAAGTGGGGTGAAAAAAAGCCAGTGACCAGCTTTGGCAATCTTGGCATAAGCAAAATTGTTGCATAAACAGAACTGAAATCAAAAGCTTAGCCAAAGCTACATGCTCAGCTTTGGTCAGTACACAGGTCTGGCCTGCAACTTGAATAGATAAGCTTGTTATGCAAATGATGTCAGCATCAAGGAGGAGGTAGATAATGAAATTATTCAAAAGCTAACCACTCATCACAAGGGTGACAGAAACACCAGGCAAGGTCCTAACATATGGATAAAAGGCAGTATGGAATTTATACAATCACTGCTTTTAATTTATCATAACTAGGCTGTCACAAGGCGGGCATCAACAAATGCATAACTAATGCATATAAATGAGCCAATTATCAGTAATGGCTAAAAGGTTTGCAGTTGTATGATCCCATGTTTCATTATCTAAATTTTTCTAGAAAATCCACTAATGTAAATCTAAACCTCCATAAAAACATCTTGTAACTCTGTATCGTAATAACTTTACTAACACATGCCCAAGAATACAATATCAGAGAGAATTCAATTTCAACATTCTCTTAAAGGCAGCTATAACATAGGGTGTTTATTACAATTGTTGCATTTCTCCATGTTAAGAGAACCATGTATGAGCATATTTCCTTACTTCATTGTGCACATCACTGTAAAAATGAAAAGTAAGATTTGAGAACCTGCATTAATTAAGAAAAGTAAATAATAATCCATATGATTAAAAATATACAATTAGAATATATAAAAATCTCAAAGGATGAGATTAAAAACAAGTTTAGCCATAAAGTACTAACATCTGACTTGTTTTATGAGCAGTGTATGCTGAACTAAAGGACTGAACAAATGCTAAGAAATGTTTAACTGAGTTTTTGGATTGTTCTCAAGCTCAGCAGGGACTTCTAAAAGGGAAGATACCAAGAAAGAAAAACTTATATAACAATGCTGAAGGTTAATGCACAATGTTCCTGAGACAGGAACGTAATCTTATTTACCAGGTGCAGTGACTTTCTAAAGCACAAGTGGAATATAATCCACCAGTGCTGGTCCCCCAAAATACAGACTATAGCCTTTAAATACAACGCAACCAATGGTTTTTTACAACAGAATGAAATTCATCCACCACTTGGTGACCCTTGTACATAAACACTGAATCTGCCATAGATCCCAATGTTCACTGCTGTGTGAACAAGGACATGCATTGTGGAGAACCAGAACTTGGATCAATGTGCTCTAGAGGAATGTACTTCTGCACAAATGAAGAAAATTACATAAGATCAAACTATGCTGTAAAGCATTCAAAAAGGGAGGCATGGTCTAGAATCTATGAAAAGAAAACTGTAGTCAAAAACCTGCAAAAGCAATAACTCCATAAGAAAATTCTGTTTTCAGATTGGCACATATAGGTCTTGCTGAATAAGCTGTTTTTAAAAGGAAATAAAACTCACTGTGAAATGAAATGGTTGAATCCTCTGCACCATTTTTCAGGGTGTAGCAAAGTAGGTGGGGGGTTTCTGAAAGACAAAGATTTGAAGTTTAAAATGTTAATGCTGTCTCACAAACAGTCATCAAAGATGGTCATGGTTCCACCAGGGAGAGAATGGTAATTGGGAAAGCAATAGTCCAGTTGTCGATGTGTTGCCTTCAGATGCTTGTTGGGTTTTTCTTGCTGTTGGTTATTCACCGACAGCTCTCTTTTCATGTCCTTCTCCTTTTATGTCAATACCTTTGAAGCTGGTAGTCAGTATAGCTCACAGTGTACTTCCCAACATTTCCTTTTCATTTCAGACTGACTGAAAATGCAATATTAACCTAGCCATCAAACCACTTTAACCCTTTGCCCAAGATCACTTATTCTGATCAAAACTTTTAAAGTATCTGTAGGTTTTTCAGTCTGGGTTTCAATCTATATTCAGTTTGGATGACACTGTAAACTCCAAAATGGGTAAAAGCAGATGCTATTTCTAAGCTGACATCTAGCAGATAGTATTTTTACATTACATAGTAAGATGGCCTTTGTAAAATTAATTTTTCAACTGTGATAAGTTCCATGATAGTTGGCATAAGATTCCTTTCCTTCCTGATTTCTACTGTTACAATTTAATTACATAAACATACAAAGCAAGACCTATAGGTCGTATTAAGTGAACTAAATTTTAAAAGGCTCAAATTTAAGAGGACCAACTTACAGCAGGAATTGTTCATAAAATCATATATTTTATTATACTATGTTATCCTCCAGAGGTTTCCTCTGAAAATTTGCTTAGTACTGAAGCCTAACTTTTTAAGATTAAACTTCAAGAGGTGTTCTATGAAACCTTAATGATTTATCTTTTGCTGCATTTGAGGGTCACATATTACTGAACTAGCAGGAAAAAACAATCACAGTAAGATACTTATTCTTACGACAGAAACACACAATAATATTCTGGATTGTATCACAAATCATGTCATTTATACTGTGGCCACATTCCACAGAATAACACTGCTTGGAAACATTTCACAAAACAATAAGGAAAACAGCACAAGCAACATAAATTAGTGCTGATTTGCTCAACAGTTACGAGTTTTTCATGGATATTCATTGAAAAATGAGTTCCATTTAACAATTACTCTAAAAAATGCAAGCAAATTGGTTTGAAAAAAAATTGCAATATGGACCACTTCAGTTCATCTGCATCTTTTCAAAACAAATGCAGCCATCAAATAACACTGCAGGATGACAAGTTCTCTGAAATGACTATCTTATTACCTTTCTCTTTTGCTTCAGAAGACTAAGAGAATACACTTTTCTTCATGAAGTGAAGAAATCTAGAATGTTTGAGATGTGCATTACTTAGCAAATTTATTACTGGGGGAAAAAATATATGAATGATTATTTTCAATGACAATAACATTTCATGGTGGTCTCACCTTTACCAGGCCCTTATGTTCATGCACATCACAGAATCTGATTTTTTTACAAGCATAAAAAAAAAAAGAAGACTATTTCTAGGTATACTTCTAGAAAAAACATCCTATATCAAAGAAAGGTAAACTTTAAAAATATCTTTGTCTATAATAAAAATGGTTCTCAGACCAGACATCCCACATATGTGACCATTGCAAACAGCTTTAAGAAACAGCCAGCTGGGGCTAGAGTACGTTTCAGTCTTTATGTTGCAGGAATGGTACTCTAGCTGACATTTTGGATTCTGGTGAACAACCAGCTTCTGTTGTACTGTGAAGTGCAGTGTATTTCCTTTTAGAATTATACTAGCACTGTCTACTGAATATTTACTGTGAAGTTTTGAATTTCGTTGTAAAGTAATTTGCTTTTCCAAAAGCTCAATTACTATTAATGAAATATGCAGTTTTGGCTTTTCTCTTCACAGTGTTCCAAAACGCTTTCCAGATGGCAACAATGGTGCTGACAAAAAGCATACGGTTTGGAGGCTTTGTTAACAATCTCACAAGAACCTTTATGAAAAAAGACACAGAGATACTTTATATTAGGTGCAGATGTTGTGATGGAAACAGGTGGGATTTCATCATGGAAGAACAGATCAGCAGAGTACGTCATTCAGGAAATACAGTTTGTCATTTGCAGGTTAATGGTTAATGGAGAAAGCCGTCTTTTTAACCATACAGAACATGCTTTGTCTAGCAAATTACTAAGCTATTAGGCTCTCACTGATAGCTACCTGTGGTGGTAACTTGTACCAAAACTTCCCGGCATAAAAGGGGGGGCGGAATCGGAAATGAGGTATTCCAGAGCAGTTGCTACAGCTTCCGCCTCCAAAAAACTCATAAAAACCCGGTGAGCACCTAGAAAAGCTCTCTTTTCGGCTTCCGGTGGACTGGCAAGACGTGCCTTTCCTCTCCCCCCTTGCACCAGGCTGGTGCAGAGGGGGGAGGGGGGGGG
>VZTZ01031788.1:245375-293998 GCA_013400955.1 Drymodes brunneopygia
GGGGGGGGAAAGGAGAAAGAATGTTCTAAAGAAATCTTGTTCTAATTCCTAGTTGTCATTATTATTACTTGCTTTAAGTCTGTTAATAAATTTCTTTTTATATTCTTTAAAATATAAACCTGCCTTGCCTACTATTGGTCCTTACCTCACAACAAAAATCAAGTAATTTTAGTGAATGTGCTAACGTTTAACCAGAAAGCTGCTGCAACTAATATTTCTACCTAGTTTTCAATTCCCCAAACCTCTAAACCCGTAACACTACCCTATTTGGCTGACCCAAACCAACACAACCAAGGAAGTAGTAACTCTACAGTTATCTTGAGCTTGATACTTTTGTATTTGTTGCTAGAAGGTACTATGTTATTCTTCATATTTTGTAGCAAAACCTTCAACTCTGTACTTAGACCACTATAAATTGATGTTTCAGGTACCCCATCTGTAAAATTGTGGTGATAAACAAAACCAGAACCTTAATTCATTAGCATCTGTGAATTACATTGGTTCCCCTTAGTGAAAAGCATTACCTTAGCTACAAAGCAAAAAATCAGCCCATCCTTTTCTGGCATTATGTGAATAAATAAATAACTTCCAGAAAGAGGCATAAGAGCGTCAGCTTCCTACTTTCACTCTGCCTAAGACACTAGAAATTGTTTCATGGTGATAGCAGAAAACACTACTCTTTCCATGGCACCTGTAGAAAGTGGATTTCTGCATTAAAGACTTTAAGTTCAAGGGTAGTAGGAAAAGGCAGATATGCAAAGGAAACTCTAAACTTTTTTCATAAGCACACCTGGTCTTTTGCAGTTTGAAATTAATAATCCATTAATATACCTGTAATTCATATCCTGATTCATATCTCATTGAAGAGAAAAGGTAAAACAACTCATATGCATCATCAGATGCTAAACCACAGAGAAACAACACCTGCCTGACCACTTCAGCCCAAGGATCAAACCAGGGCCATTCTGGAATCCAGGCCATGTTAATTCCATAATATGGAGTTCTGTGGCTTTTGTGTACTTGCACCAGCCAACTTCATTGCATTTCACCAAGACCTGGCTATGTCTGCAGCACTCCAAACACATTCACAGAAAAACCAAAAAGCTACCTCTTGTTAACTTGCTGACATAACTTACTCTACTTTTTCCGTATAAAAGTAGAACAGCCTGCATGGAATTTTTCAGCCATCTTTGCCACATGTACAAGAAGCTGAAGCACACTCTATTATGTGTGATGGAAATTGTGAGAAGTAGATAGGGATATTATTGGGAAAAGCAGCTATAATTGGGTTTGTCTTCTGAAAATGTCCTCTTTTGATGCAAGATGAGCAATCAACCATTTATTTCCCAACTTAGTCTTTTTTCCCTTAGTTCTTTCTATAATTCATAATTAGTCACAGAACTACATGCTCTATTTCCTTAGGCAAATGCATTGCCCTTGTGAGTAGTTATTCTATCCTTGTATTCAGTGCTTTCCATGGTCATATTAATGCTGTTTTTCACTGGGAGTTTTGCTTCAGCAAAGAATGCAGGGTTGAGACTGTACAAGACACCCATACAGGGGAACAATGTCCCTTCTAAGGACAAGAAGACATTAGCAAGCTTATGAAGCAAGAACTGCTGCTGAATTCTGACTGATACACATGCAGCTGTATGCTGGAAATATTTTCATCTGTAGAGCTTTATGTGTTCCCATCATTCAAACTGCCTCCAAAGTCATTGCCCCCAGAGTCACAGCTGGTGAGGCAAAATTGGTCATTTTACCACAGTAAGGCCAATGATGCAGTCCAGTGAGCACCCCTCATCCTTTACGTTAAACTGTAAACCTAATTACAGATCATGGATAATAGACATATTTGGTAATGAAAAAACAAATATTTTCATTTATGACAAAATTTTAAAAACTGAAAACATATCTACTATTTTTAAACCACTTCAGTAAACATGGTCATACATTTTACCAACAGAAATCACGACAGTTCCTCCAATTACCAAAATGCAACTGATCAACCTACCACATTGTTTCTAATGAGAAATTAGCAAATGAAAAACTAACACCTGTCACCATGTACAGGCTCTGACAATCACCACCCCACAAAAGCATGTTGTGAACTATTCTTCCAGCAGACTGAAGAGACTATAGTTCTGTTGACAGTTTCCTTGGTTTATACACAGCTAGTTTTAACATGAAAATACACTTTTCAGGCATATTTCAAAACACTAAGTGAAACAGCCAAAGAAAAAGGACAAATTCAAGCACACATAATAATAATATTTCCTTACAAAAGGTTACAGAAATAGAATTATTTTTATTAAAATACATGAATAATTGACAATAATTTATACCTCATAAATTCTCATATAAGTTTAAAGTCCTGCTGCTCCAGAGCAGGACTCTCCATCTTGGGTAGTCCTCCAAAAATAACTGAAAGATTCTCAAAAGGTAATTCTCAAAAGGGCTCAGAAGATTTCCTGATACACTTGGTTTGTGGCCCATTCAAATCAATAAGAGGTGTTAATTGATCTGAAATCACTAAACACTCTCCTATTTATCTGTCTCCTACTAAAGTCCACTTAAGTTCAACTGACTTCCAGTAATATATTTCACCAAAGTCCACTCAGCAGGAAGCAGCGTACTATTATCAGCTCTGTGAAGTTCAGATAGAAACTGTAGAAACTTGCAGAAGTGGAAAATCAGTGTACATAGAGGCAGGCCTTTGAAGTTGCTTTATAGGGCAGTGGAAGGATATGACCAACCTGAATGCTGTTACATGGAGCTTCCATGATTGGGAACCACAGCAACAATTGGCTTAGGAGACCAGGAGATCAGAAAGAACACAGGATTTACAACAAACCTGGAAGCTGTACCAGAAGCATGGGATTGGGGCAATATAGCTCCAGGCCTAATGCAATTGTCTGCCAATTGAGTTGATCTAGGGGACTGCAAAGGCAATTGAACATCCTCAAAATGCCAAGAATTCTGCAAGTCTTGACAGTATCAGGCACCAATCTCCCTTAAGTCTTCTTAACCAGATCTGTAAGCATGGCATTCCCATGCTTATACAGACAACAAGGCATAAACTGTATCTCAAAACTATTCACACCAAATCACAGCATGTGAGACAACTGGAAAAGGCAGCAGCTACTTACAGCATCTTTAATTTCTTAGGACTCAGCACAATTACATAAAACTTTCTTGGGCAAGAGAAGAGACTAATGCTAAATCATAGCACTCAATCTGTATATAATCATGGAATACACTGAGTTGGAAGGGACCCATCACGACCATGGAGTCCAGTTCCTGGCCCTACATAGAACATCCCCAAGAATCACACCACAAGCCTGAAAGTATTGTCCAGATGCTTCTTGAACACTGTCAGGCTTGCTGCTGTGACCACTTCCCTGGGGAGCCTGTTGCACTGCTCACTCTTCCTCTGGGTGAAAAACCTTTTCCTGATATCCAGCCTAAACCTCCCCTGACTCTGGTCCTGTCACTGGTCATGAGAGTAAAGAGATCAGTACTTGCCCCTCCCCAACCCCTTGCCCCAGTGTTGAAGGCTGCAGTGAGGTCTCCCCTCAGGCTATAGATCTCTGTCCTGGCTAGGAGGTCTACAACAGACTCCCATGATGGCATCTGCATTATTTGTTTGTCCCTTGATTCTTGTCTAGAGGCTCTCAACTGTGCCATTGCCAGCCATGAACTGCATACATTCTAGCCTTTCCAATACACACAATGCCACCCCAATCCCCATCTATTGCAACTTGCCTATTCCTCCTTAAGAGCCTGTAACCATCCAACAGGGCACTCCAGCCAGAGGACTCATCCCATCAGGTTTCAATTATATCAAATCTCTGGGACTGGGCCAAAGCTTTGAGCTCCTGCTTGTTCCTTCTGCTGTGTGCACCAGTCTAGAAACATTTCAGGTGTTGTACTTTGTAGCCAACATCTTGTGAATCAGATTGAGGGATCCTACGATTATTCATTTTCTCAAGTCTTGGCACACTATCCCATTACTCATCACTAGCAAGCTTGGTATTTTCCTTTTCCCTCTTTCAAGCTAAAGTTCAGTCAGTGAGTCCTTGCTAGCTCCTCTGCTAGAGCTCTTTTTCCCCTTTGAGAAAGGCACATCCCCTCAGGTGACAGTAGACCAGGTGTTGAGCAAATCATACCCATGGTAAAAAAACCTCACAATTTTTCCAATTTCACCAGCCTCAGAGCCACGCATTGACCTGATGGATCTGCATATTTTTATCAATATTATTCCTTCCTACTGGAAGGATTGACGAAATCACTACCTGTGCACCTGATCCTTTATCCAATTGTCTCAAGGCCCTGAAGTCTCTTTTGATTGCCCTCAGATTTCTATTTGCTATTTCATCACTGCCAGCTTGAACAACCACAAACAGACAGCAATCAGAGGTCCCTACTAGACTGGAAAGTTTTCCAGTAATGTCCCTTTCCTGAGCCCCTAGGAACACTGGTAAAATGACCTTTATTCTGTGAAAATGAAAGATACAGTACATCCTAGGGAAAGATTTGAGGAAAGGGGGAAGGAGTATGTTCCTTCCAAGTTTGCTCTCCAGACACCTTTTCACTAGCAACTGATGCACTTCTAAACAGTGTCGTCTCCTTTCCCACTCTCCCCCTCCCTTTTCTCTGAGGACTGTTTTTCTTCTATAAATATCCAATTCAAAAGTGTCAACATTAAACTTCAACAACTTCTCTTAGAGAACCACCAAAGGCATATATCTATTCAAATAACATGCAAGCACCTTAATTCTAACAAGGCTATTCTGCTTTAAACCAAGACCAAGATCTACTGAGGGAAAAGAATCTGTTAAAAGCAAGCAGAACACAAGACATTGCTGCCTCATTACTGAAACAAAAATATTCTTCTTGCTTAAGTATTTTACTATCTTTTAATTACAGAAACAGAGTTATCTGATATTCCCTCTTCACTGGAATTTTCCATAGGCTATACACAGCTGCAGAAGTCTGGACTCAATCCAACAGCATATGATAAATTTATATTGAATTGAAAGTTAAACAGACTGCAGGATTCTAATTACCTGGAAAGGTCAAGGGTAGTAATCCACCTTTTTGGCTTTGGGTTTTTTTTATAATACAGGCTCCTGATCTAGTAAAAACCAAATTGGATACCTGTTTTTCCTTTCTCAGAAGAGAATGATGGCTATGTAATCTATAACACATACATACACATTTGCCTCTTTTTGCTTATGTTTTTACATGGCTATTAATTTGCTGCCACTAAGTAGGTGACTTAGCAGATTAACAATAAAATATGGGCTCAGTTGCAAAACAAATTCAAACCCACCAATGAACAAAATATCAACTAGCTCCTTAAAATGCACTTAAATCAAGATTTATTCACAAGTCTCCTGCTTATAATAATTCATCCAGCAGAAAAATAATGAGCAAAAATAAATGGTAAAAGCTAGTCAGTTCCAGAATTATGCACAATCTCCTTTTGACTGTCAAGATTCATTTTATGCATTGCCAAAAGAAAGGTGCTTCAGGAACACTATAAACAGGATGCCAAAAGAAACTTTCTAAGAAACCTCCATCACATGAACAATCTGTGATTCAGAATGGTATGTATCTGATAAATGCCACCTTTAAAGTAATGAGTGCAAACAGAAATAATGTGCTAAGCACACTAAATTGTCTTGAAGGTCAAATAATAACCTTCAGAAAATGTATTAAACCAAATCTCATCTATGTAATTTTTTAGTCCATACAAACAGAAAGAAAATGGATGAAAAAGTATTGCAAAGTGTTCTGCTTGGGAACATCTGGATTATCTTTGACTTTTTCCCTTGAACATTGCAATTCACAGGCCACTGGTTTCAGTCAGATTTGGCAGCTGCAAGGTTTCATTAGCCTTTTTCAGAACCTGACAAGGCATCATTTATTTCTGTCATTTTTTCTTCAATTTCCAGTTTCAGTTTCTGGCTTCACTGAGACAGAAACAAGTGTTTGATTTCAGAAATATTTTTGGATGGAGATGAAAACATACAGCTTTGTATTCCAGTGGTCAAGCTTCCAACCAAAAATTTAGCATAATTGAGTTATAATCATGCTTTGTTGTCTCATTTATTCACAGAAGTTTCAGAAAGTTAAAGAGGCACAAGCAAATTAAGAACAATTGAAACAGGGGAAGCAATAACAACAATTTTTATTTATAACCAGTTCTCATCTTCAGTGCAATGTAGTATTTTCCTTTTCTATTAAAATCATTGCTCTGTGAATTTGCAAAGCAGTAGAATGTCAGTTGCCAAAGAAATGAAAATGGGATAGCAATACTTCTGTGCCTGACCGAAATACATATGGTGGTGTCTAGACACTACACTTCTGTAGCTGGAATATTAAAACACTGCAACTACACAGTATATTTGTAGAAATTTATGGGAAAGTAAAATATCTTTTCATATCTGCAAGTGAAAATCCCACAGATAAATTTCTAAGGACAATTCCTCAATTGTACCTGTTCCACACTCCCACTGTACATGAGCCAGTTTAAGAGGCCTGAGCAGATCACCTGCCTGAAGGCACTGCCCAGTGAAGCAGATCCACTCTTGGAAAGCTAAAAGCTGGCTCAAGAAAGACACAGAGAGATGCTACAAACTGTTTCTTTTAAGCATAGGAAGATTGCCAAGGGAAGAACTAGACCATTTGGAGTCTGACATGGAACAGTGTACCACAGTCCTGTGCTCCTGCTGGGATCTCCCTCTGCCCAGGAGGGCAAAGCAGAGCAAAGGCCCTGGCATTCCATGGTGACTCTGCCATTAGGCTCCACATTGCCCTGGATACAATCACCTGTGTTTTTCAGCTCAATGAAACATGCTTTTTGGGGCCTTCTTTCCATCAACAATAAAATGCTTTCACTACATTGCTCATATGAAAAGGGGGTTTTGCTGCACAAAACCACACAAATGGTTTTTCACTTTTCTTCTTTACCTTAATTTCTTTGTCTAATTGAGCTCTTATTTTCAAAGAGGAAGACACCTTCTTATCCTTCCATTTTACAAAGGTGAGCATTTTCTTAGTTGGGGCTCTACAGAAATACAAATAAACCTAACTGTAATCCTATCAAAGAAGTTTACTACCACATGATCAATGTGGCTGGTACTGAACATGCAATTCAATCATTACACTCAGCAAAACCAAGCACTTAAACCCTGCATTTTCAAAGGAAGTAAGGATTACACCTTCTTTGTATGTTATGACTCAAACTTTAATTATGGTTTTCAGTTTAGTATCGTATGAAATGGTATTATTCTGATAGCTCTACCAGTCTAGTTCAGAAATAAACACTTGCAGAGGAAATACATTAGTTAATGGTGGCATATTTCCAATGGACCATTAGGAGGTATATTCTGAAGCAATAGACTGAATAAATGCTGAAACCTAAAGAAATGGACAAGATGTGTAAGAGTACCATTTCCAAAAAAAGGAATTATCATTTAAGGTAATACACCTTCTGAGCAAGAAGTGTATGTGGAATGAAATTTATTTGTTCCTTCCTATTCCATCCAATAATCTTTATTCTAAAATAGTTAAATTTTTGTTTGTTTTTTAAAAAAAACCACCTGTATGGCTTATAAATACATGTAGATTATAAATGGGGTGAAGACTAATAAACACAGTATGATAAACATGAAAAATGTATTCATTACCAAAAAAGTCCCATGACTGCAATTCAAATAAACCCTCTTATGCAGAACTAAATGACAATGATACAATAAGACTGTATCCCAATAAACCTGTAAAGATGCTAATTTAAAACTCATGTGTTCCTTGAAACAGTTGGACAGGCCATGGAAAATATCTTGGGAAAAATATTGACTCACATATGCTCGGGAATCTAGGAAAGGATAAAGGTAGTTGAAACACACTTAAGGTAAGAACCGCTGATGATGCACGTAATGTGTAGCAAAGCAATTAGTGATGCAATAAAAGACCAAAAAACCCTTCAGAGCTGATATAGTAAAACATCATGGAACACATGAAAATCAAGAGGGATGATTTTTTTTCTTTTAATGCAAGATTTAACCCACACCTCATGCTGAATATTCTATGGTAAGCTCTGAAAAGAAGGATCTCCTGGATAAGTTAAAAAATTCAGAGAAAATGAAGAATTGAAAGAAGCAATGGTAAATGACAGACATAGGACAAGGGAACATTTTGAAGATGGGAAGCAACATCTTGGCAAAAGGAAAGACAAGACAATGCCCAGATTGGGAAAAATATTGAAGTACTAACAAAGTGAGAAGAGCAAAAAGTAAAAATGAGAGACAAAAAAGATGATGAAGACAAACAAACTGAAATTCCCAAAGGCAAAACTAGGATAGATTAGTAAAAATACATCTACAATAAAAATAGAGGATATAATATGGAACACAGTTCTTTCTTCCTTCCTGAATTTCCTCTCAGTAATTATGAGTTACTAAGGTGATTACATAAATGTTAACATGACATGAGAACTCAATTTTAAATAACACATAGAATGGCTAAACAAAGAAGAAAATTACACTTTCATCAAGTCAGATCTCTGGTTTTGTTGTAATATCAGATATTTTCTGTTCTTTCTGTGTCCCCAGACAGTTCAAGCAGATGTTGCCTGCTCTAAAAGTCTGACGTGTTTGTGAGCTGGCAACAGATCATGCACCATCAACTTGTCCAATGAATCTATCTTATTGTAATTCAAAACATCTTTACTCAGCACTTGTACTAATATGTGAACAATCTGCTCAGAGGGAATCTGATAAAACTATACTGAGAATGAAGAAACCTAGCAGTTACATTTTAGCTAATTTAACCAAACTAAACTGCATAAAGTCAATCACTTTAGTCAGCCAGGTAGAAAGATGAAAGATGTTACCACTGTTTTTTCCTAATTCTCTCAGAGACTGTGTTGCTGGATGTCAAAGCAGAGATACCAGCTCACTCAAAAGGAGGAATGTTCCTATCCCCTGTCACTCTCCAAGCTACTGAAGAAAGGTTTGCTCAAAAAGAAAAAAAGTGGGTGCTCCCTTTCCAAGAGCACAAGAGTTGCTTCCTGTTCTCACAGACATATCTTGTTTGGTTTTTTTTTGTAAATGCAGCTTTCATTCATGGGATCTCAATATTCATTTTCCAAGTAGATTAAAATGCCAGTCTTAAAGATCTTATACCTTAAAGATATTATATCTTAGAGACAAGAAGGGCCATGTTCAAGTTGCCTCTAACTTCTTTTTGGATACACTATAAAAATTTTGACACTTTTTCAATAAAACAAATATAGACCTCTGTAAAAATAATTACATCTGCCTTGGAAAATTCACTTGGTTTTGATAAGTTTTACCAGTTATTTTCAGTCTTCAAACCTTTTATACCTTTATACCTGTATGCTTTCAATGCAAATTTTTAAGGGTTACTAACAACACTGGACAAATTAGTCCAGTGATTGTTTATTCAGACTGGGTAAGTAAGTAAACTATCCTGTTTACTATTTAAATTCCTCCTAAAACCCTTATATGGATGAAGTGAACATTTTTTCCCCATAGCACAGACTAACACAGGCTGGAAACGACCTCAGAAGGTCATTATTCCAACCTCCTGCTCAAAGCAGGATAATCTATGAGTGCAGCTCAGGTTTCTCAAGGCTTTATTTTCTCAGGTCTTCACGCTTCAAATTCATTTTCAGTCAATTTTCAGTAAGAACTCTTTAGTTATCATGAAAGTCAGCACTTTGAAACCCAGTCCTTGAGCATGGCCATTGCTTTGTATCCCTACACTCCTAAGATCACATTTAGCCACATATAAATACTGAACCTAAGAACCAACTTACAGGCCATTTCACCAGGCCTTCATCATTATTTACCACCTGCCCCCTCTTTTTCTTTTCCCCATTCCCTGCTTGCTATTTCTTCGAACAGAACTGTAACTTTTGGGAACCTAACATTGCCAAGTCACTTAATCTGACTACATTCCAGTTTATTCATATGTACAGTGTGATCTCTCTGCAGAGAGTGCACTATCTGGAGTCTTGCCTGGGAGCCTTTCCTTGGCCTCATGACAGTTGTGAAAACTTGCACCTCCTTCTTGAGAGAACCTGCAGTACAACAGAAATCTAAATGGCGTTTCATGATCATGAAATAAACCCACTCAAATCATTATTAACTCCCTGAATACCATAGTTATAAAGATTTATAACCAATGCCTACTCCAATAAATATTTCTTTAAAATTTTTATGAGTTCTAACTTATGACTATATCTCTGATAGGAAAGAACTATAAGCCACTAATTGTTAATAGTGAATGTGCAGGTATGTGTAGTGCATTATTACTGCCCTAATCATGAGTAATGATTAAATATACTGCATAAACTCTTAACATTAATCAAACTGATAACTGCAACAAGCAAATCAATACCTTTCAAAGCACAGCTCCTTTTCACCAAATATGTTTGCAAATAGCGTGAATACTTTTTATTGCATATGTCTGAAAATTACTTTAGAAAGCAAAGGACATTTGGTGACTTTATTACAAAAAAAATAACCAACACACATTCATTATGATCCTAAGGATAATTACAATCTTGCTAGAAAGTGGCTAGTATCTAAGAAGTTCACTTGCTTTTTCTTCTGCTTCTATCAACCAGTGAATTAATTCCTTTATAAATATGAACATCAATATTCTATTTCTCACAAAGGCATCTGTTTTTCGATTACGTGCCATGCAAGTCTCTGGAACTCTGAAATGTACAAGGTGTCTTATTCACTCTGCAATACCAAACTATGGGAAGAGATTATCTTTTTTTCATGCAAAAATTTAATTTCATTTACTTGGCTCAATTCATTACAAATGATGTGGGCTACTGAACTCCAATATTAAACATAGGCTATAAAGTTCATTTTGGAACCCCACAAGGCTAATGGCGTGTAATGAAGTTTCACTTCTTTAGGACTGCACTACAAACCAGAACAGAATTTCATTACTTTCCTTCAAACATTAAGTTCTAACTTCCAAGGCACAAGTATGGCAAGTTGCCTGCACACCAATGGCCCTGCAAAACCACATGTTAGATGCACAATAACTCAACAGAACACAAGCGTATTTTTCATGGGGAGCAATCTAGGGATAAAGACACATGCAAAAAAAGGAGATGTTTGACAAGGTAAGACATCTCAGGCAAAATATTAAAGTTTTATGAATGAAAATTTACAGCACTGATATGGCTTTCACCCAAGACAGTGTTCCAGACTACAAAAAAAGCAACTTTTTTGCAATCTCCTCTTTTTCTTCCATGACTGACAGATAAGCTTTATCACCATTTCACATAAAATACCTCTCACTAAAATTTAGTCAGACCCACGAGAGACTGTATGGTCTGACTAACCTGCCTGTCAGCATTATGGCTCTGATACCACATAACTTTCCAATCAGACAGCAATTAAAAAGGGGACCACAGGTTTTTCTACCATGCCACAGAATTTTAATTCAAACATCACCTTTTCCAAATCCACTCCAAAAAACCAAACCCCTCTCTGGACTAAGCATGAAGATGGTTATCATGTGGTACAACCACAAAGTAAGGTAGGCTGACTAAGGGTATTTGATAGCCAGGAAGTCTAAGAAAATTACTCATCCAGTATGTTCCTCTGGCAGCACTGAATATAAGTCTCTTGTGAAAGTGGACTTTAATGCAGAGCTCCCCTCAAGGAAGTTTGGTGTGGGAACATCATGCATCCTACATTTTGGGTAAATCCCATGCCCAAAAACAACATGGTGCTTTTTGCAGCCTTTGCGTGCAGTTGCAATCCTTGGCATTTGGGGCCCACAAAAAGAAATCGATAAGGAAATAGATTTTCCTTCTTTCCAATAATTAGAGAATTTAGCATAGTAACTAAGGCTTTATTTGCCCACAGCTGTTTCATAGAAAAAAAGCGGGGGGAGAAGGGAAAAACCCAAACAAACACAGGAGTTGACACAATTTAAATCCTGAAGGATACTTTTAAAAGGGAAGCAAAATGCAATTTTAACAGACCCCAAGTAGTCTGCTTCATGAATGTTCACTTAACACCAGACCATGACATTCTTAAAATTTCAAGCAGGGAAACCTGCTCTGGTTACCTTGGTGATAAACTGAAGACAAAATAGCACATAATTGTTGCTGATGTCACTGCTCCCAATTGTTTCCAAGGTTACAGAGTACCTCAAATAATTGTGATGTTTCAATTCTAGACTGTATTGGAAGCCCATTTTCTGTTCCCAGTAAATTGTTTAGTACTGCAGGTAATCTATCTAAACCTTATCTATTAAGGCATCAGCAGTCTCTCAGCAACCTCTGGTAATGATGTAGGCTTATATGTTGAAAATGTAGCTACCTAGTTCTTTACTGAGCAACTTGACTCCTAGATTATCTTAATTATTTTTATCCTAAGAATCTATCTCTATAACAAAGTGTATTAATCAATCATATAAAAATATCTGAACATTAAATGTCTTAGGGCAAAGCAATATTACATGTGAGCTTTCTACCTGAAAGGAAGCTGTTCTCTGGGGTAAATGCTCGAAAACTGGCTGTTAACTATTGTGAGATTTTCTCACAATCTTCAAACTCATTTTAAATGCAGAGCACAAGTATTTTGCTGCACTAGAAACAAAAACCAGCCATGCCACATCTTCTTCATTGCAACCTCCAGCACGAATCTCCTTACGAATCAGTATGTACTGTGTAAGGATTATGCTGCCAAAAGACAACTACAGACAATGCTGTTAACTACTGCAGTCCTGTCAAGAAACAGGGAGCAGTTTTGAAAACACACTAAAACCAACATAATTTTAGCCTACAATAATAAAAGCAAGACTTGGTAGGTCAGTTCTATCCCCTAAATGTAACTAAACCATATTTCAGATCCTCACTTCTGAAGGAGACAACAGTAGATGTCCATCTCCCATCTCTCTTCCTGCTGGATGTGCCTTTCATCACATGACTGCTCTCAGACTGCAAGGCTTGACCTTGTCAGCAAGAAATTTTCCACTAGAGCAAAACAAAATGGCATTCACAGTATCTTAGCAGTCTGTTATTACTTATGCAATGGATTTTGGAAAGTAATAATTTACTTTAGAAACCGGATGACTAAAACAGTTTATGTGCATTTAATGCACGAAATTCACTGCATATGGAGTCACTAAAAACATTTGTCAGGCTTCTCAGCTTCTACCTAGGTTTCAGAGGCAGTTGAGTGCAGCATGGAGAGTAACACAGAGCATCAGAAGTGATTCTTTTTTATTTGTTCAGAAAATGTTTGAGAGCTGAGCATGTTTATTTTCATGATTATTTGAGTTTCCTGATAAATTAATTTCAGCTGCATACATTTTAGCTCTTCTGTACTCTAGCAACAAATATGCTGGCAGGAAACATTTGGTGAAACAGTCTGTTTTAAATAAGCACCAAAGAATATACCTATAAAACAATACCCTTCTATTCATGAGAAAGCCAGTTGGAGGACTCTTAATGAATCAAAAATCAGAAACATACTGTTCAGGCAAAATCCTCCTTCACAGCTGAAACAGTAGATGCTCACAACAGACTATTCAACAGCAAGCCACAGAGCACGAATTACAATTACTTGCTGAAATTAGGCTATGAATACATATGAACAAAGAGTGCGCTTGCAAAATCAAATTCTATCTGTAAATGACTTACAAAAATTAAGAGAAAGACAAAATCAATGAGAAACAGGCAGTTGTAGATAAGTTATGTGATAACTGAACAGTTAAAGGAAGGAAAGGAGAGAAATTGCACCAAGATGATTTAATTTTAGGGCTGATTCCCTATTGTCTTATGTAATATATAAAAATACTTATATTCTACCATTTTCTCAAATATATTAAAATGTTGTAAGGTAAATGGAAAACAGACCCCACTTTGCTATGATATAGCTGCTAACTGCATACACTTCAATTTCTAGATCTACTGCCAGACTTAAAAGCCCAGTTATATAAGCATACTTGGTACAGTCTTACACAGAAGTAGCTCTCTGCCTTTTAAATAAAGATGATGTAATAAAGGTAACAAGCTACTCACTATTCTGTTAAATCCTGGCACAAATCTATTTGAATCTGATATTCAAACCCAAGTATGCATTTGACTTTTTATCAATTCACATACCTGTTAGGAACGAATTAGTAATGAGTAAGTCCTCTACATCCTTATAAGGGCCCTGAAGTCTTTTGGCACTGTTGTCAATATCAACACAGATGGCAAAATCACAGAAAAGTTGGAATATGAGAGGCTGCAATACGAAAGGGTGTGTTAGAAAATGTTAGTATTTAAAATGTCCCCACCATGGATCTTACCTGTTCAGATGGATTAAACTACTTGCAGTACACCAGGGGCCTCATATGTATACATCAAAGCAAGGTGAAGGTACAATGGGCTGCCCCACAGTCACTCTCTCTACTGAAGTTATATTCTATTGCCTATTCTCTCTCTTGACATGATCATACCTTAAAAATGACAATAATTGAGTACTCTTGAAGAACTTCTTCAGAGTTTATTTACCAACATAAAAGGTGAGTGTATGGTGGCACAGAAAGTACAAAGATATTGCCTGTGTACAAACTACCATGAAGCTGAAGTAGCGATGGGGCAGGAGGTGGTTTGATCCTGCTGGATGCAGGTCAGCTGCTGAAGCAGTCAAGCATCAGTAAATTCAAACTAATAAGTACTTCCAAGAGCTGTAAGTCTCAATACAGTACAACACAGGTAAAGAACTGCACCATTCAATGAGTACTCACAAACTCAATTCCATTCCACTCCTGTCTATTTAACATGAACTAATGAAGTATAATAATTTAAAATGAAATTTCACCTAATTCTCAGATCTTGTGAGTTAGAAAATCAAATAGTCATTTCTTATCACCAATGAATTTTTAAACAGGTGCCTTCCACTCTGCTCTCAGAAGAACACTTGAGTGATAGACATGAGTGGCAAATCTGGTTTAATTCCGGTTAGTGTCAGCTGTCAATGTAACATAGAAAAATTGCTCTTTACCATGTCCCTGTAAAAAAAGACTATCTATAAAGAGACGCAACCTGAAAAGCAATATTTTTGCCACATGGTCTGAAATCCTGACTTTACACTGGTACATACACCCCACTCACCCCTTCCAGACTACAGCACACCACCTTTATCTCCTCTTTGCCACACTATTTTTATAGTTATTACTTTTCAAAATTTCAAATCACTGCCAGTGATTTGTCATGATACCTTAGGAGATAGTGCTGATATGACATAACATTTCTCTCAAGATAATATCGTTTGAAGAATTTATGGACCTATTTTAATTTAAGAAGCATAGGTGTTTGAGAATCTTTCACTTTGTAATATTTTTGCCAAAACTGACACACCTAAGTAGTGACAGCAGATGGAAGAGGTTAAAAGTATCAACTCCCAAATTACCAACTTCGCTAGGCCACCTTCCTTTCATAATTTAGACCCTTCTGTTGGTGATTTGAAAATATATTCCAGGCAGATGACATGTTAACAGAATAATTTCATGGTTCAGTGTCTTCGCAGTATGATTTATCTCTTATCTCTAGGCACTGGAGGTCCCTTTTCAGGAGATTTATTAGTTAGATCCAAGAATCCATTTTGATGAGAGAGAATATGTGCATTATCACAAAGCAGAGCATAACATTTGCTCTAAGATAATGCTTCCTTCTCATTAGCAGTTTTAAGAAGTCTCAAGCACGTGCTATCACAACTGTTTCCAAGATACCACACCTTCATACAACAAAATGGTCATGCATGACAGAGGTTTTCAAAATTTGCATTAGTCCAGGAACTTTTATCCCCTTCTCTTCTAAATCTTCGTAACATACATAGAAATAAGGCCCAGAGTCCAATGAAACATCGGACTTAAAATTAATAAGCATTTTCTTTTTCACCCCCCTTTTGCTATCAGATATTTACTGCAGACACTACATTTTCTGTAGGACAAGAAAAGTGTTTAACCACAGGAAGATGATTAAACATCTGGCTCTCAGCTCAGGTGATATTATCAAAAGTAGGAAGTTAGTATTTAGACATTTAAAAAACCATGTTTTCAAAAACACTTAGCATCCAGCATCTCCTGTTGTGAAACACTAGTCCGGCTTTGATGGAAGTGCAGCACAGTGGGATCACCATTTTTCTCGTGCCCAAGTTGAGGTATTCAGTGATTTCTGAGGGTACACCTGTCCTCTAGAAATACGCTATTTTATTGAGATAAATTCAGTCTCTAATCACATTTTATGTTACTTGACCCAATGAGAGAAAATCTGAATTTAAATGGGCATAAGAGGCCTCCTCTTCCCACAATGTCATTTAACACATCTTGGCACCCTTTGGTGTATCCACAGATGTGCTCCTTTGCCAACCTCTGAGCTATTCAGTCTGGAGATTGGTCCATCCCTGGTCCAAGTTACATCACGCAGACATGAATCTGTGTCAGCTGAAGGCAGCAAGTTTTTCAGAAGTCCTTGACTGGATTTCTACACTTGGAAATATCTCCAAAGATCTTGGGGGTATGCAACTGCTCTGACTTATAGTACAAAATTATTCATCTAATGGGTGATTCAAATCCTATAAAGTCAAAGTAAAGACTCATTGACTTAAATTATATTCATTTAAGACTAAGGTCTAGCTCTGCTGCTCACTATGTTGAAACTCAATGCCAAGGCTAAAAGCACCATTGGCTCTCACTAGAAAAAAAGCCAGTGACTAAACTGAAATAGAAACTTTACTACTTGAGAATGGAAGAAGTCGACAGAAACACACACAGCGATATCTGTATCTAGTTTTGGCAATTTTGCCATTAGTAACATTTTTAAATATTCATGAGAACAGATTATTAAACAGTGCTTGGTAACAAAACTTGAAAACCAAGGTTTTCTGTTAATGGAAAGAAACCAGCATAACAGAAACCAGACCAGTCTAGTACACAGAAGGCAGTATAAACAGAAAGGTACGGATCAACTGGAGTCAAGAATGTAAGTAAATAAGGAACCAATTCTTGACTCTCTGACTGAGTGATGTCTAAGTGTCTTTTACTGTAAATAGCAGTGTCACCTCCTCTCCAAAATACAGTCAAATCAGCCCTATCATCAAAAAATTATCCTGGGAGAACACATGCAGAAATCCCATACAAAAATCAATGAATCAATAGCCCATTACATTTACTGCCTGTCATCACCCATTACATTTATTGTTGGTTATTTGCAGAAGCTTTTTGCACTTCCAGATAAAATGGAGCTTGACTGTAGGGAACTACAGTCACATCATAACTGTGTTCAGAGGATTTTGGATTGAACAGTCCCAGAAGGTGAGCTCCAATGCTTCTATTTATCACTGCTTCACACTCAACATCCAGTGCTCAGAAGAACCACTTTCAGTCTGAGAAGAGCCTCAATGCTCATGTTGAAAAGGTTGTTAAAAATGTGTGCATTTCAGCACAGTTATCAGGAACTGCTCTGACAATACTTCTGAACTGTCAACCTACTCTAAGAGGGGAATGCACCTTTTTGTCATATTTGCTGTCCCTCTGAATTGATTTCAAACAAGTACAAGGAGAGAAGCTCTGTCTCCTATACCCCAGGTGCTTATGCCAGTCAGCACTCATCATAGTTCATTTCATCTAATAAGAATGCATAGTTAGAGGCAGCAGGGCTATATCTCATATAATGCACAGCAGAGGAAAATATCTCAACCTAAAAACTGATACCATTCTATATGGTAAATTTACACATTATTTGATTAATCAGATAATTCACCTTTGTTTTGCTAAGTCATACAGAGATGCAACAGCATATAGAGAAAGAGGTAAACTGTAGACAGAAATCAAAGAGTCTATATGCCCAACTTTACATATCTTCCTACAGCTTGCTCTTACTTTTGGTATCACTTCTGTACTTTTAAACTGTTTTGAGAACCGATAATGTTTATAGATATTGTTTTAGTAATCTGAAGTCTGCCTTGCCTTAACTGCCTGGACCTGTTTTACACTCATGTAAAGGCAACAAGATAAACTACTGCTTCAGGAAGAATAATTTTGGAAAGAGTGGTGGTAGCTCATGTCTGAGCTGGGGAGAAGCAGATAACTGTATGAGTCAGAACTCAGCACAACTGCATCTGCATATAAATAGCCTTAATCAGAAATGTAAATTGCAATCAGACGAAATTTTAAAAGCCTATGATAACTGTGTAGATAACAGAAGGTCAAACACTTGTATTGCTGAAGGTTTTAAACCGTTAAGTCAGTGGTGATTCTTCATGAGCTAAAATGTGGAAAGGACTGGTACGTGCCAGTCACATCAATGATGGACAATTTCTACATTTATTCTATTATTACAACTGTTCTGTTGCTAAACTCTATTTTACACTGTCAATCTCATCTTATTCAGGAAGACTCAATGAAATAAAAACAAATGAAACCAAAAATAGACAGTATGAAATAATACAGCTAATTTACGTGACTATAGAAAGAAATTTATATCCTTTTTCATATCCAATCCAATATCATTCCTATTGGATTGTCAATGGATGACAATCCAAATCTTCACATTTTAACATCCTCAGGTAAATGAAAAAATAAATTATAACTACAGTTTGCTGAAACTGCCAGACTGCTTCATAGCACTGTCAAAATTGTATGTTTTTCTTTTACAGTAAAACAAGCCTAAGACTCTAGGGGAATAACATTTGACAATGTTATTTAACAGTTACAAATGTCAGCTTCTCCTTTTGAAATAAACGTTTTCATCAATAGTAGCTAAGAAAAGTTCTATTGGAATGAAGGTACCTGGATATTATATGATTTTATATCCTAAGGTAAGAATAAAATAAATAAGTCTTTATTGTTTCTAGGAATTCTAAATATAAATTATTGCAGAAGCCAGGCTGAAAAAAAAATCTTTAACATTGTAGCTTTTTATTGTCCTTTTGTACGAGACATTCTAAGGATTTGAAGTACAAAAATTTACCAAATATTTCTGTTTTAACTAGACTGCCTTTGAACAAAGCAGCGAGTGAAGAGAGCCATCTAGTGCCATACCTCGGAATTTTAAAAAGGGTTTTCACCGGATGCATGTCAAATAAAGGAGGGTCTCCATCCCCCAGTTCAATAGCTGTTATTCCCAAGGACCACACGTCACATCGAGCATCATATGAGTAGTCATACTGTTGTTCACAAGCAATGACCTATCAGAAGAGAAGCAGAGAAACCAATGCTTTAACCTAATTTACAATTCATGTCATCCAATATAAAAAGAAAGTCCTTTTTTGAGTCATGTCTAAAATGTAATGTAGCCAGCAAATCCATATAATTTTTGCCTGTACATACCAGACAGAGGAAACATCACAAAAGGTAACAGCAAATTAGAACTTTTCTTAGGTTTTCCCTTATTTTCTTTAAAAATAATATCTTTCTTTTTTTAAAATACATTAAGCTTCATGGGATGCTTCGAATAGCTATAAAAAGAATATCAATACTAAATTGTTTTTGAAAGAACTACTTACAGAAACCTACTGTAATAGCAGAGGACCCTATTGATACTATTCTTATTAACTTCTATGACTATTCATGAGGATAGACCACTTTGCACAGATGGTTTTTAGATAAGGATGTTCCATCAGTAATTTCTGCCTTTTTTGTTTCTTTCTTTTTTGTATTTACTGAATTTGAATAGTTTAAAAAAACTTAGGTAACATACTACATACTTTGTCTAAGAAAAATGGAAGGGAACAGGAATCTCTCCTTGAATACCAGAACTGTTTTACATCACTGCACTCTTCCAGCCAACCCACTGATCACATTCTAATATGCTAACTATTCATGTCAGCTGAATCTAAATGTGAGATTCAAACCAGAGTTTAAATTTAGCCCTTATCTTTGCAAGGGATGAGACAGAAATTGCAGCTTGACTGTGTTTTATTATGATTCGGAATTCTGTCTCAAGTCTGTCTTCCCAAATCTCATCAATTAAACAACTACTTTGAAAACTTGTTGGATCCCTGAATATTGCTAGTATCAACTTCCATTTTTCCCATAGTTTTTAAAGTATATTTAATAATTTGTACTTAAGATAAAAAGAACATGTCACAGGGCGGCTGTAACTATGTTCTGGAAGAGATTTTATATTTTTTAATTTCTGTATTACTTCTGAATTCCTGTATTAGGGCTTCAGTTTGGAACAGCACTTTGCACAGATTGCAACGTGCAAGTCAGCAACGCTAGTAGCTGCTGGCAGAGTCACCTGTTATAAAAAAACCTTTCCTGCAGAAGCTGCTAATTCCATCTTAACCTCTTAGTTACTTTCTCCATAAACTGCACCTAACAAAGGCATTCCTGACTCTCGTAGTGATTCTATACAACAGGCCCACAGAACTTGTCTGTCTCTTATTTGGAACTCATGACCCCACTGCAGTGCACTCATCATTTATTTTATCACAAATCAGGGGTGTTCAACACAGTTAAAATAATACCAAAATGTTTGGGGGCAAGGTTTGCATTAAAGTTGCACATCAGTTAATTCCTTTTCTTTTCCTAAAGCAGATCAGTCAAGAGAAATGAAGATGTTTCCAGATTTTTTATCGATGTTTTGACAAATGTTAAGATCACTCTTTCTCCTCAATTTTTTCCAGACAGTATGCCAGAGAAAGGGGGAAAATGAAAGTAAGCACAGCAGAAGAGGATTCAGATATTTTTTTTCTTCAACTTGAAGAGGCAGAGCTTCGTTAGTTAATCCAGTGTTTTTCAAAGTTGTCACACAAAGATCATTTCTCCATCTCCCTTCCCTTCAACAGAATGTTTTAAATAAAAGCTCTGGAATAATTTTTAGTTCTTCAAAATGTTACTATAGCCTTGATGTCATCACAGAGATCACTCTGTCTCTTGAAATATGCACAGTAGACAGCTTCTACACAGCTCAAGCAGAGTGCTTTAAAACACCACCCCTGTTTCAGAGGCCTTTATGATAATTTCATTTTCTTATATCATTTGTGAGAGAGAAAAAATCAAAGGCAAAAATTTGGAAAGACAGTGTAGAGATCCATCAGAGATAATTAAATAATATATTCTAAAGATGCTATAATTGAAATTTGGCCCAGAGATTGAAGCGGAAACTTATATTTCTTGTTTATTTTTTGGGTTTTCTATACAGTTCCCCAAATAATCTGTGTATTCAATAACACTTCCTCAAAAAATATCATCCAAGTTGGCCTCCAAGGCCATTTTCATTTTCAAGAGAAGGAAATTAAGGACCTGCTGAAGGTCACACTGGAACTCATCAGCAATGCCACATACAGAGCTGGTCTCCCATATTCAAAGATACCATGGTTTTGCACTACAAGCACATCACAACGGTTTCTGACTGCAGGACAAGGACAAACTTTGCTGTATATCTTGGTCTTACAAAATTTAACAAACTATGCTAAAAGCATTAGCATCAGAACTAATTGCATTCATACCGGGTGGGAAAAAGAAAATATACTGCAACTGTTGTTTTTAAAAAGAAAAAACAAGTCTTAGAGCTTTTTTCACCTTCACAGTGTATTACCTACCAAAGAGAAAGGAATGTAAAGCATCTTTGTGTCTTCTGCTCCACACCCAACAGATACACCTCCAGTATGTGGCAGTATAATGACACTATGTCAAAATATTGCCATTCTAACCAAGGGGAATTAGACACCATTAGATTCCCCTCCATTCTCTTACAGAGGCTATGGTGATTATTTTAGAAAAAACTATTCCCCTTAATATATATTCTTTTTTTAAAAGAAATTCAGGCAGAGAACACTCTTTTGCAGTGTGAAGAAGAAAGTGCTCTCTAAGTCACAGTTTACAAGCCAGCCAAGTCCTTGCGAATGCCCCAGTCTTGTTTTGCCATGAAAACTATTGCTACTCCCTGCAGAGCAAAAATCTCTAAAAGCCAAATACAAAAGGGGAATATGCTATTGACTTATCTTTCATTATATTCCTGTCTCTATCAGGAACTCAGAGATGCTTTTTTTAAAAACATCTCTACTTTTTGCTGGAATTTTGGAGCTGAGAGTACCACTCAGTACTGCTGATGCCTACTCTGCCCAGTGGGGCATGAAGACAGAGAGCCCAGAAGGCATGATCTGAAACTGAAGAACATGATACTCCCTTTCTCTTCCTTGTGCAAAGACATCACATTCCAACCAGTTTTATATCCAGCAAAATCCTCCCCTGCTTGTAAAAGTGAAACAGAAGATGTAGTTTGCTTTGCTGCAAACATTATATTCATGGCAAAGCTTCTGGGGGTGATGTAGCTAATGTTGAGATTTGCTAGTAAACATCATGGGAATAAGCACCAAGTCTTTCACTTCAGCATGGGCTGGCTGCACGCACACAGTGGCCCAGGTTGCTAAGGAGACAGGCTGTCATCTTTTGTTTTAGTTGTAATTTCATCACGATTTCATGCCCAGTCATACTGCTGTAGGTTGAAAAGCATTCAAACACCACACAGAGAAACAGAAAGTGTGATGGTAGCTGTCAACACTAATTGTGCTGGGGGTCACACTGGTACACAATGAGGGGAAAGGGAATTCACAGGTCTGGAAAAATGGTACATAAACAAATCAGTCCACACTAAGTGGAGGGAATTTAGAGAAGTCAGTGCCTAGGCATTCTGTGTGATTTACAACTTATACAGAAACACAACAATTCACAGAGATACACATGATGACTTACACCCTGACAAGAAAACTTTATATTCAAGGATATAATTCTGCCTGTTCTGAAATCAATACAAATACTTCTCTGAACTTCAGCAAGCGCAGTAGGAGATCAAAGGTGGATTCAAAAGAAGGAAAACAGGTAATACAGAGAACTACCTATTATTTGGACAGTGGTCATACTGACTTGTGTAGAGAGAGGAAGCTATACATAGTTTAGGTGAAGCAAAATACATCAAGCCCTTTGAAATTTACCCAGAATTATTAGAAGTGAACTTACTTTCACTTTGCCTCAGTACATCGAGTGTCTGTGCAAAGCAGAGCTGCAAGCATAGCTAACAATAGCAGTGCAGATGTGCCACCTGGAGACGGCTGCTGCACAAGCAGCGCTGCTGAGCCGCGCGGGAAGGAGCCCGCAGTTCGAGCTGCTGCTGCTCAGTGAGGCCCTGCTGGGCTCAGCTGACACGGGCAGCTAAGCAGCTTATCTGGGCTGAGAGCACTGCTGAGAAGCACTGCGCATGCAAAATGAATGTGCCACTAAGCTGGTACCCTTGCTGCAAGCAAAACAAGATTGCTAGCTGGGCCAGTCAAGTGCAAAAAGCAGAACTTCTAGGCTTCATCTGACACTGTACAACCCAATTTCATTTGTTTACATTGGAAATATAATGTTAAATATTCTTCTAATTCTTATGCACCAAAACCAAAAAAGGCTTTCATGATAGCATTTAGCAGCACTGGGTATACTGATTTAGACAAACCAAAGTGATACTTATCTAGCTCTATCTCTCCATCACTTCCTCTTTTCCTTCCACTTTTCAAGCACATTCATATATTAAAAAAAAAAAAGCAATTTTGTGATCGAAATTGCTTCCATATTCCTGCATTTTCTTATTTGGATTTCAGTTCCTTATTTTGTACCATCATACAAATTTTTCCAAGTTTATCAGAAAATTATTACACTGTTTTAAATGTTCCCAAAATAAGTAGTGAATAATATTTAAAATAAGCCCTATAAGTAATTATTGCAATTAATATTGATTCACTCTAAATTAGTTATATGTCAAGTAGTCAAATTTTAACAGCTGTTAGTAATCAATTCTTATTTTTATTTTTAACTTACCCAAGGGAAATATTACTGAGACCATTAGACTGCTCTGTCAACAGGCTACCTTTGTAGGGAAGCCTAATACCTTTCGTTGGACCAAATGATACAGTAAGGAAAAACAGATAGGGTTTCAAGCACAAAAATCTTTGCTTTTATACCATGAGACCATCACAAACTCAGTATTGCTCATAATAATATAATTGACACATTTTGCTTCTAATCCACAGATTTATTCCTGAGCAGTAAGTATATATACTACACACCTCACACAGATTTTCAAATGGTCTTCCACAAAGAAAGCAAAACCTAAGAGCACACTCCAGCCTCCCAAGTAAACATATTTCATGTAGGCAACTCAGTGCAGACCCATGTGGCATTGAACTGATTTTCTCAGATGTTTTGGGCTTGTTGTTTTGATTTGTCTTTTAAATCTTTTAAACACCCTACATGAAAGCTTTACAACCCCTCCATAGGTGTTAAAATAGAAGCAACTCCTTCACATCCCTTCACGAGACTATGGCTATGACATCAATGTTACTGGCAATGTTCCCTGAGGTTTCCTCCAGCTGCCATGTACTTTCCACCTGCCCTGCTAGCCCAGGTGGAGTTCAGCTCTTCTGGAGGCAAAGCAGGTGATGCATTCTGCCAGACTCCGCTTTTAAAGGAGAGCTTGCAGGTGTTGTCCTGCTGTGCTCTATGCCTCTCTTGTCTGTAATGTCCTCTAGTTTGAAACCAATTCAGCCTTCTAAATCCACTGCTTTTGTTCTGCACTTTAAGCAACTTCAATATAACTCCTTACTGCAGCAGTTTGTTAAAACTTCGGTTTGAGAATCACAGAAAAAGAAGAAAGCAGGGGAAAAACCAAGACAGAAAAGGCAATTTCCTTAATTTCTTTAAAGAAATAAAAATCTGTGTTCATAAAAAAATATTTTTAAAATCATCTGTCAGCTCTCAGAAGGTGGCACCTCAGAGTCACAGGCATTTCAATCGTGTGCAGCCATTTAGAGACTTAATTCTACCCCACCATTCTCCCACTGACTTGCTGTAAGTTCTTAAGCAAATCACTTCTATGTCCCTCAGTTCATCCATGCGGTCTTGCCCTATCTATTTAGAGCAATTGTTCCAACTCTTCCCCCCCCATGCCTTCTCACACACTTCAGCAGTTCCTCTCTGGCATGCCTATACCTAGTTCCACATGAACCACAGTGCTGCTCTTCAAGAGGACAGCTAATATTTCCTAAACAATTGCCAGTACACTGCAGTGTCCCAGCACCTTAACCTCCTGAAAACAGGATGCAATTTCATAATGTATGTCAAGTGGGAAATTCCTTTACACCCTAAGCTTAATATAGTATCATCTATGTGACAAATTATTTAATGCTACCTATCTGTAACACTTCTTTATTGCATTTATTATTTTTTACCCCTTAAATGTGTGAAATTTTCAAATATTTCACTGTTAATTAATCATGATGCCAGATAAACACAAGTTCTATAAAAGCAGCAGCAGATTTGTCTATCTGTAAAGGTTTTTTTTCTAAGGACAGTTATTACGCTTTCAATCTTATTTACTGTGATTTACAAGGTAAAAAGACTATAAAACTGAAAAACTGTAATAAGAGCTAATTCAATAATCTGTCTCTTATCGTTAGCTATACAAGAATTGTTATTACAGTTCCACAGAAGATGTTAAAATATTTTCAAATCTTTTCTTATTAGAGAAGGCATGATACTATTTATCACAAAATAAGCATACTTTTCCACTGTACAACTGTTTTCAAATGGCTTTCAGTCAGAAAAGTAAATGTATATATATTCTTGAAATCTTTATCCTATGTATACTAAGTGGTGGGTTCCTATAGTTCATTATAAATCAGCATGTACAAAATGCCTTGCTTAGCTGGCAATTAAAAGTGTAGTGAAAATGTGCACATGAGAAAAGCTAATTTTAGCTAATTGACCTCGAATCTCTTGATGTAAGCAAAGGGCTGGCAAATAGAACAGGTTGGAATATGACAAGATGAGACTCTAGTAAATTGTTTCATGGGAATGTATTACTGTACTTGTTTAGAGTTAATTAAAAACATGAAAAGAAAGATGGAGAGGGACTTTTTACAAGAGCATGTAGTAACAAAATAAGAAGGAATGGATTCAAACTGTGAGAGTAGTTTTTGATTAGATATCAGGAAAAAATTCTTAACTGTGAAGGTGGTGAGGCACTGGAGCAGGTTGCCCACAGAAGCCATGGATGCCCCATCCCTGGTCAGGCTGGATGGGGCTTAAATGCATTTACAATTAAATTAATTTTTTCACGAATTCTAAGACTTGAATACAGCCCTTACAGTAATAAATATTGACTTCAGCAGAAAAGTTGCTGTGAGGTTTTTGCAAAATTATATTTTTCTCTTTGTATATTTTTAATCTACATTAATGCAAGTTACTTGTTGGGGTGCTTTCTTACCAGCTAGTTTTGTTAATTTTTCATTAGATTATGCAGGCACACAGCTTTGTACTGGAACAACGCAAATATTATTTACTTTTTCAGGATTAGACTTACTTCATACACACGTGATCAGATTTAAAGTTTTAAAAGAATACAAAGGAACACTGGGAAAAGAAAGACAGTTTAAGCTAGTCACCTACTGTTCTAACACTTTGGAAATTTATTCTGATCCTCAGATGTACTCAATTTTATCCCAGGAGAATGCCTTGATTCAGCAGGAGAAAAGGAAACTGTGTCTGGGGCAACCTTACTGATTATTACTTCCTCCTGCCAGCAGGGTGACAAATATTCAAAACACAGAGTTGAGACAGCTTTAAATAGTACTGTGATCTGAAATACCCTGGAAAAATAGGAAAACAGACCCAAGATTTTACCTCTGGTTAACTCATTACAGAATTCGTATACTTTTACCACAATATCATAGCCTTTCCTACTCATGTGTCACATCATATTTCAACACCTAATCCTTCAAAGGATCAACTATATTTTAATTATGTTCTTTTAAAAATATAAGTATACATTCACCAGTGTCATTATTTTAGCAGTTATCAGCAAAATATGACAGCATATTCCCTGCAGTTTTAAATTATCTTCAGCATCTCTTCAGTTCTTTCTGACTTCAAATACCTTTTTCTATTTCCATTCTCAAAACTAAATTTGGGGCAAACATTTACATATATCTGTACATGGAGCACATCACCTTGAGTGTGATCACATGGCATCCATAGGACAACCCAGGGATCAGAGCCAGCCAGCAGGAAGGGCAGGTCCTGCTTGATAAACTTGACCTCCTTTTACGGCCAGGTGACCTGCCTAGTGGATGAGGGAAAGGCTGTGGATATTGTTGACCTGGACTTGATGGTCCTTTGACAATCTCCTATAGCATACTCCTGGAAAAGCTGGCAGCACAAGGCTTGGACAGGTGCACTCTTCACTAGGTTAAGAACTGCCTGGATGGCCAGGCCGAGAGTGGTGGTGAACAGTGCTGCATCCAGTGGGTGTCTGGTCACTAGTGGTGTCCCCCAGGGACTGGCGCTGGGCCCAGTCCTGATTAATATCTTTACTGATGATCTGAATGAGGGAATTGAGCATGCAGCACTACAGGATGGGGGCAGAGTGACTGGCAAGTGGCCCAGTGGGAAAGGACTTGGTGGTGCTGGTTGACAGCAGCTGAACACAACCCAGTGTGTGCCCAGATGATCAAGAAAGCCAATGGCATCCTGGCCTCTATCAGGAAAGGTGTGGCCAACAGGGCCAGGACAATGACTGTTCCCTGTACTCAGCACTGGTGAGGGCACACCTCGAGTGCTGTGTCCAGGTCTGGGCCCCTCAGTTCAGGAAGGACACTGAGGTGCAGGAACAGGCCCAGAGAAGGGCAACCAAGCTGGTGAAGGGTGTGGAGCACAAGTCCTAAGAGGAGCAGCTGAGGGAGTTGGGTGTGTTTAGCCTGGAGAAAAGGAGGTTCAGGGGGACCTTATCGCTCTCTACAACTCCCTGGAAGGAGGCTGTAGCCAGGTGGGCATCAGCCTCTTTTTCAAGGCAACCTGAACTAGGACAAGAGATCATAGTCTTAAGCTGTGCCAGGGGCAATTTAGGCTGGACATCAAGAAGAATTTCTTCACAGAAAGGGTGATTAAACATTGGCATGGACCGCCCAGGGAGGTGATGGAGGCACAATCCCCAGAGGTGCTTAAGGAAAGACTGGATGTGGCACTCAATGCCATGGTCTAGTTGACATAATAGCTGGTCATAGGTTGGACTCAATGACCTCAGAGGTTTTTTCCACCTACCTGACCCTATGATTCTGATATTTTTTGATATTCTAACTGAGCTTGTTTCAAGAGTCAAGTTTTCAGCTAGATGATGATAACCTAATTATATGCATGGAAAAAGAAATCTGCAATTCTATTTGAACTAGGTTTTGTTCAGTTGTGCACTGGAAGTTGAAAACAAGTCATGTTTATGCTTAGAATCACAGATGTAAAGGCAGTTCAGTACAAAAGCTTCAAATCTGATTCATCTTACTAGACTATAACAATATTTATTTCAGCACAATAGAAGCAGATTTTAGTTAACTTAAGTCTTTGGTAACAGGCAGCTTTAAACATACTAACACTATCCTGCCTTATTTATCTTTTATTGGTATGCCTATATTCAGCATTTCAGTTTCTGAAAGTCTACATTTGTAAGAATGAAACAATATTAATTAGGTTAAACAACAATTATTCGTTTTCAGTGAATCTACTTTAAAGCTGCTCTCAAACTGACTTAGCCTTGTCATGTTCCTCTGTTGCTTCCTCGCAGCCTAATTTTTACCTGTATTTTAATTTTTCAGCAAAATTTTTGTGAATCACAAGCTTTGCTCAAAACAAATGCTCAAGGATAGATCTTTTTTGTCCTAATACTGCCAAACAAGCCCCAGAATCTTCAGAAAAAAACAAGCCAACATGCTTGCGTCACTCAAAAATGTTAAGCTGCTACTTTGAGTGCTGCCAGTAAGAACACTGCCGGAAGACCTTCCTTATGCCACCCTCAGTCACCACTATTTTCCTATGAAATTTTGCTATTTCAAGTATCATGTCATATAATCCCTTTGATATGTTTTGTAAATGTAATCTAAAACAATTGTTTTCTTCATTTTACAGACTGTTTGTGACCCAGGCTGATCTAGTGATTCCAGTTTCCAGTGTATTTGTCTCCTACTTGTATCTAGTTATTCCTATCTGTCAGCTTGAAACATCCTGCATCATTCTTCTCTGGGTTTTATTTTCCTGGGGTTTACATTGGAAAATATTTCTTGTCAGTTGTATTCTACTCTGAAACACTATTGTAGTCTCTTCCTCCAAGGCAAGGAGGAAGAGTCCACAATTAAGAGAGGCTACTCCCCTCTTCACTCCCCCTTCACATTAAAGCCATCTCCCTCACTGCCAGATGAGATCCCATTATGTATTGACCACGGTACCTATGTTTCACATGTAGATAGTTAAAGTCCAATTAAAAATAAAAAGTCTTCATGTTTTCTATTTCTCTGATTAGTAACATTTCATTCCTGTTCCGTTATTTTATGATATTTTGGGGTTTGACATAAATTCTACCCTATGTCAAAAACGTTTAGGCAGGAAATTTTTTTGCAAAGGAGTGCAAAAAACTGAGTTAAGTGCCTTTCTAGTGTTTACTGATCTCACCACACTCTCATCTAGAAAACACTCTTCCTAAAAAACTGTTATCCAAGCACACCTTTTCATCTTATTGCCGTCCTAATCTTCCATCTTCCACATAAAAATTTGGGTGCATATTTTAAAAATACCAGAAAGATCTCCCCAGAAATAAAGTAAATTGCATCTTGCACATCACTTGAAACCTGCCATTAACAGCAACTGCAGTGACTTGAGCAAGTATGTTATGCAACTTGTCATTTAAAAGCCATTTAAGCAACAGCATAATGGATATCTAAGTACCTTACAGCTGTTTTGCAGATTGGTGCACCTACAAAGCCTGGCACGTCTCACAGAGGCATATAAATGTGATATGGGTTACTATGTTTATGGTACTGGGGTAGTTCTTTCAACAGATCTTTTCAAAACAGGAAGTATTCAAAGCGCCACCTGCTCCTGTTTGATGTGCTATGCACATAACACACGTTGGTTACATGTGTGTTGTATTTTCAGGGCAAATTTTTCAGATCAAAATATCTGTTTATCTCTCTGGCTTTTTGCCACAAGAATAAATATCTTCAACATGGCAGGGAAAATAAATTTGGCATGATTACTGCCCTTGATGGCAATTATTCAAGCAAAACAGTACCATAAAAATAACCTATAATAATCCATGTTCAATAAAATCTTTCATAATATGTCCATTATTATCTAAAGAAGTATTTTATAGAGGTCTCATTTTAGAAATGTCTCCAACCAAGGTGATTCCATAAATAATACTTGCAGAGTGGTTTCTAAGGTATCTTGTGTCTCCTTTGTGACGTAAACTGGTTGTTATGGAGATGGTGAAATATCAACCATTCTTTGTGAGACTGTGCAAGATCAATTTTAGGCCCATTACAGCAGTGCCTTTTCTCTGCTCAGCTATAATCAGCCTTCCTTAGCCACAAAAATGGATGCATAAAAAGTGTGATATGTTTTAAAACAAATGTTTGCACAATACTTTTAACTCTTCGACATACAGAAATAAACCTGTGTGCATTTGTAATAGATATAAATTCCATCCCAAATTCCCCAAACTCCATATGGCCTTCAACAGAAAAGAGGCTTCTACAGTTACAAAGGCTGAACAACTTACAAATAAACAGATCACTCCTGTTCAATCCTTGTTTTTAAATTTCACAATCCCTATCTTTCAGAAGTACTTTGTGTACCTTAAAGCAGGGAGGACAAAGATTGGTAACTTTCACCCAAAAGTTTGGTAAAGTACAAAATTTTGTTCAACAATGTGTTGAACAACTTTTTAGAGCTACATGAAATAGAAGGCAAAGGGATATGTCTGGGTAGCAGTATGTAAAATTATGGTCTAAGATACTTGAATATGGGCTAAGCTACCTGTATATTATTTTTCTTCATTTTTTAACTAATGCTAGCCCATGTGTCTAAGTTTTAATGTTCCCAGTCAATGATTAAGGGTAAAAAACATGTAGATCAGTTAGGGTTTTGCAGTGTGCAAGGCTAAGCAAGACTGGAAAGAAGGAATTCCTCCTTTTCCCCCCAGTCCATATTTACATCACGGACAAGCACCCCAAAACATACAATATTTAGCTGGAAAGTCAAAACATTCTCAGGACCCTCAGTTATTTGTAGATTTACTGTACTTTTATGGAAACACTACAGAGAAGAAAACAATTATTAGAAATCCATTTTGTATATCCTAATAGTGTATTATTTTTACTGAACAGAGGACAAGATGTAAAGCAGAAACACAGCCATAAGGGAGGGAAGAAAAGATCCCCATGGGGAAGTGGCAATGAATGGAGACAACCTAGACAGGCACATTTGCCTACCTCAGGTGCCATCCAAAAGGGTGTTCCCACTGAGGTGTTTCTACGCAGCCGTGTGCTGGTGAGCTGGGCTGAAACACCTGCAACAAAACAGATTGAAGAAACTTGGCTTCAAATTCATTGTCATTTTGCTAAGTTTATTTCAAGTATCTGGAAAATAAAACCCAAACCTATGAGCACAACTGCAGACTGCCTGGCCAAAGTAGCTGCAAATTATTTTGTTTGATTAATTTCAGCTTGCTGTTTTCTTCAGAGTTTCTGAGAGATTTTTTTTTTGGGAATGATTCTCAGCATGAAGCACTTTCATTCAAACTCAGAAACTCCATTGTCACATAAATATCCCAGACTTCTTTCTGCTGTTTTCTTAAGTATAAATGGGAACTATTAACATTACAACTTGACTTTAAAACTTCTTTTTCAGAAATGCACTGCCTGAACATCACAGGCTGGAAATACGTTTGCTAGCATACTTGCAGAGGCTCCTGTTCAACAAAACACTTATGCACTTCCTTAAATCTTTCCCTAATGAGAAAAGCTCAGAAGCTCAAGCTCACACTGCAGCTTGTCCTTAGCGAATTAAGCACATACTTAAAACAAAACATTAGCTTCAGAGCTTTGCTGACTGGGGTTGGGCCATTGAAGCACAACTGAAAAAAACCAAAAAGAATGAAGTAGAGTGCAATCAAACAATGTTAACACATCAGAATGAACTTTGACAGCAAATCTTCTGTGCTCTGGTCAACATATAATTGAATGAGTTCAGTTCAGTAGCATTCCAATGAGGTGACACAAAGCCAATATTGACTTAGAAATACATACTGCTTTAACATTTTTTAAAAACAAAAGCCACAATGGTTGGCTCTTTTGGCATTACCCAGAGACAAAAATGAGCAGAAACAGGTATAATACACATTGACTGCTGCCAATAAATAAAAAAATGAGAACCATAAAATAAATTGTTTCATTTCGGATTCCAATATTGAATTCTATATTTGTTCTTAATTTTTCAAGTCTTCAGTGATTTCCTGAGTACTGTTGGGAAACAGTTAATGGATACAACATACAACAAGCCTCTGTCCATTTCACTGAGATCTCTTCAGCTAGCTTAATTCATAGCTGCCATCTAGGGATATTCCAAAACAGTGCAGAATACAAAAGAGCTGAGAGAGGGAGAGCATGAGCATAAATGAATGGTAAGTTGCAGACATTTTGGGTCAATTTACTGTGACCATCATTTATTCAAATCTATTATGCTGTTGGCAGCAGTAGAGGGAAGAAATGTGTGTTACATTGAAAAAACAAGTTGTTAAGTCATGCAGTAAAGGAAAGAAAGGCCTCAATAAAAGATATCTGCATAACCCTCTCTGTGACCTAATATCCATATGTTCAGTCTTGAATGTGAAGCAGCTTTTTTAAAATCAAGATTCTGTCTCATTCTCTGGACTGAATGGATAGCAGTCACTGAATAGGTCATAATTTAATTTTTTCTAACCCCACTGATTTGAATTCTCATTTCTTATTTAATATATCCAATCCTATACTAAATTTAAAATTACTATTTTCTTTTTCTTTTGACTTATTTCCTTCCCCACTCATCAAGCAACAAATCTACTTAATGTTCCCACAAAATGGCAGAGGATTATTAGTTCCAGGGATTAACCTAAAAATATCCAAAGCATCCACTGTGTTTGGGTACTTAATCTGAGATCTTTCAGTTTTCAGGCACTCCACATGCCTCAAGTAGAGCTATAATAGATCTCAGCTGCAGTTCAAGAACACACAGTTCTTCTGCAAAGCAGGACAAGATGTTTCAAACTGGCTACTGGGAAAATGAGGAACAGAGTTTGATGTAAGTGACCCTCCAGCATCACAGAGAAACACTGGCAGAAGCAAGAATAATCTCCAATTTGATGTTATTCAACTGTCTCAACTGCGAGTTCCTTCTCTTCCTGAACTCCTTGCAATTTCACTATTTATCTTCCACTTTCTGCAAAAAATGAGACAAAACAGTTCTACAACAGTATCACCTCAGTGACTCAGTCCTAAATCATTCCCAGAAACTGTTCTGTGGCTACAGCAGTGGACAGGACAGGAAAAACAGCAACATAATAAAAGCTTGGTGCCTGATACTTCTTTAGTCAGAAAGCCCATAGATATGTGGGCATTTCTTGGCATTTCCTAACTGTTAAGCAGTAGGGAACGCTCGAGATTTAAGACTCATTTTTTTTTGAGCCTGTCATATTTGTTGTGATTTTCTAGTGCTACTGTCCCAACTTAAAAAGTAGGAGAAAACCCCTGAAACCTAAATGTGGAATCAGAGAAACCCATGGGACATCAGAAAGACTGCAAGTCTCAGTTTCCTTGAATGAGCCACTTGGGGTTGCAGCACACTGGTCTGTCTTTAAGGCCTTAAATACATCTGATAAAAATGTTTTGCTTTGGGGAGAAAAGCCAACTTTTCCCATAATGGAGTAGAAACAAAGAGTAGACTGCCGAAGTTCCCCTAAATGAGAAGGGATCTTTCCCTCTTCTATTAGGTCAGGGACTCACTCCAAGTTTTGCTTCAGGTCATATGTTTCTCCTAGCACTATTTTAATTGCTGCCTTTACAATTCAAAATAATGAATTTTTGTCCCTAGGAGATATGAAGGAATCTCCTATGTGCCAGCTTACTTTAGCATCTTCAATATACATGCTTGTTAAATTTATAATATCATGACATCACCAGTATACAATTTCCTTTCCACTGCATAAGTTTAATATTTTAGGATTTTAAAAAAAATGTTATTATTTGCAGATTTTTTGACATATCATTCTACCCTACTCTCATTCTGTGAACATTTTTCTTTACCCTCATGCACTGCTAAACAAACATTCACACAACACTATTTTCAGTGGTGATCACCTTATGCATTATATGGTTTCATTAATAAACCATATTACTAATAATCTGTTTTTGTTACCTTTAATAAAATTGTCCACTCCCTTGCATACATCTCTGAGGGACTAAAGCATTTATTTATTTTTCTATGTGCGTGTTCAAAGGGAAAAAAATTGAATTGATTTTAAATCTGTTGCCAGGTCCCTTTCTACCACCCTCCCTCCCTTTCTCCCTCTTGTTTCTTATGACGTATCCAGACTGGCAATGCTCAAATCTAAGAGCAATAATCACAAATTAAATGGATGCTGGATTTTGGACCCAAGGGACTATTTTACCTTCTGCTCAGAGGGGAAAAAATATGCTTAAGGCTATCAAAAGCCATTTCAGAAAGAATGTTTCCTTTTCATATGCAAAAGATAGAATATCTAAATTTAAATTAGGAGGACAACTGCCCTGAAACTGACATTTCTTCTGAAATGCAAAAGAGCTTTGTATATAAAATGCTACATTCAGAACTTTTTTAAATTATTAAATTATGTTTAAGCTTTTAAAAATTAAAACTCTATTACCGATTTTTAGTTAGAATTTTTATTCTTGCTGTAATCTTGTTCCTTTTGCATTTTTCCTTCTTAAAATAATTCTGGGTATGCTTCTGAAAGAGTCTCTCACTGTGACATTCTGCCTTCCCAGGGGAAAGTAAACAGACGCCTTTGGCTAAACTGCATGTATCAAGAAAACAAAGGGGAAGTGGTCATTACCAAAGTCAACGAGCTTGACTCCACCTTCTGTTGTCAGGAGAATGTTGTTCCCTTTCACATCACGATGAATGATCCGGTTATTGTGTAAATGCTGAAGGCCCTATATACCAGCAGTAACAAAAATAAGTTTACTCCCTTATTTAAAAACAATTACCCTGCTATTAGGGAACATTATGAAGAAAATCTGCACATACTCTACCGAAACAGCTGTCCACCGGATTACATGCCTTTATACAACCCCGGCTGCTCTAATAGTCCATGTAATATTGTTCACATTACCATACTTTATGAATGGAAAATGTATGTATGCCATAAGTAAATTGCACCCTCTGCTGTCATTACAAGCCCAATGAACATCCTTACCAAGAGAGCACCATATAAGATGTATGAGATTATAGCTTCATCCAACCTTCGGCCACAGTTCAGCAGGCCTTTGACAAGCTCTGTGACAGAACCTCCATTGCACAGCTGGAAGGGGGGAGTTGTGAGGAGAGAAGAAAAGCAAGACAAGTCCTCAGTTACTCAGTGTACTTGTTTATGCTATAAACACTTACCATGCAAAACTGTGCTACAACACAAGTCTGGGAACAACAGAGTTCATTTTAGTCGTGATGCTAATAAATAAATCACAGCAGACTAAGTGAGGGAAACGAAAACTGAAAATTATAAAGTGCAATTTATAAAACACAGCTAAAAAGATACAAATATTATGAACACGACTGTATTTCAGTGCTAAAAGAGGATTCGTAAATCCAATTTACATTATTTGAGTATTTTCACAATACATGCATTGTCTTTTTGAACAAATCCTTTTGTGCAAAGGCCAAACAGAAAAGACTGATGCTCTTGATAACTGGGATGCAACAAATTAGTCATTTTAAACTTTCACTCCATCAATGCTCCTGATGGCAGGCAATATAAAATAGACAGAAGCCATATATCTATACTCAGATTTGATGTCATGCACTGTCAACAACAGAGAAACATTCTAATCCAGAAAAGCAGCTTCTTGCAAGCATTTTCTACTAATGGGCTGCTAAATATCAAAAGAGGAGGAGAAAAAGTAAAATTAGAATCTTTGTAAATATGTTCTCATTCACACCTTAAGTTTACTGTCCATGCCATTCTAAGCAGGTATTTATATCCATCCTTTCTCCTCTCTCTTTCCTTTTATTACCTTGATATTCACAATTGTTCAACCAAAGAAGAAAAAAAAGATGGGAGAATTGACTGCCTTTCTTTTATTGAATTTCCTCCTTTGTGCTGATTTTTGTGGCCAGCACTCTTACCAATGTTTCTGCCAGAGAATCACATGCATTTCAGCACAAGTTCATTTAACACTATCAGTTTAAAATACCACAGCATTAATCAGAACAATAGTACAAAGTTGTACAAACTCGCAAGATTTGCATCTTTCAAACAGTTTTTATGAACTGTGTCAGTTCAACCACTAATTTCTGTTATATGCTAATACTTTTCTTAACTTATTACTAACTTCCCCTTGCATCAAGAAAACGTCACTAGACTAGAAGTTTGAGTTCATGGAAACAACCTTGAAGCAAAATTTCATCACTTAAAACACTGATAAGTTCTGTAGGAATATGACTTCATTTTTTGATTTGTTAGTAGGGAGCTTTTTTTTTTAATCTTTCATAGATTTGTGGGAGCATTCAGGTCAATATTGACCATCAAATGTATTTACATGAAACTGCATGTTTTTCTTCCCATGGTTAACCATTTGCTGACAAGTCATTAAGTCAAAGTTTTCTTTTTATTGTTTTCATTGCAGTAATGTTCTGCTTAGACAGACTATACTAAATTTATCTCTAGCCCGCAAATAAAATATGTAAAAGTATGTCATAACTTCAAAAAAACCCACAAGCTGGTTGCGATTGAAAAATAATACAGACTGACAGCTGTTTGGTAGGATATGGTGAATGAATGACTCACTCAAAAATACATCCCATAAACACTACTGCAGCTGTCTGGGACACTGCTCTTGACACTCAGCAAAGACCTCGAACAAAGTGAATTTGAAAACTTCATTACCACTTTATACCTAATGGCAATACTTTAAAAGGTGGAGAGATGCACATTTACATGTAAAAGTAGAGAAGTTTGCTTTACAGTTGTCCAAGACTTGCATCATCATAAAAATACTTAAGATGTCCACTTTTGCCACCGTTCCTCATTACATGCATTTATCAAAGTGAGGTGCTGCTTGTATTGAGTAAACATGGCAAAACTGTGCTTAAAGGAAAAAAAATCCACCTTTTTATGACAAATTTCGGAAGTCACGGAAATGTATTTCATCAGAGACTCAGGGATCAAAGTCAGAATACTTTGTATATTCCGTTGTACTGAAAATGTGTCAATAATTTATAATACCACAAGTCACTCCTATGCATGCAGAAATCTGCTGTAAATTCCAAGGCAAGGAATAGTTTGGGTTGTCTGGTAAATTTTTCCATATATGGAAAAAATATTTTTTTAATGTAAAATTTCTTCCAAACTTTGGATTATGCGCACCAAAAGTCACCTGAAATGCACATACTTAATTGATAAAGTTTACATGCACATACAACTTGTTCAAATTCTACATTCAATTTTATATGTAGAGATATATTTATATGATGATTTTGCTCTATAAAATTCTGTCATTTGGCACTTGATGGATCTTTAGAGACAAAACTCTTACTAAAAAAGAAAACACAGACATAACCAAGCCCAAACTCAACACAAAGACAGCATGCATACAAAAAAACCACCACCAAATCACAAATACCAAGATCACTTTTCAATAGTTACTGAAATTTAAGAGGAAACACATTCAAAAGTTTTCATTCAAGCTACAAACTGCTCCAGTACACAGAAGCTGGATGTTTTGTTGGGATTCCACAAATTGTAGTGGAAATAAAAGATTCCCTATTGATTCTAGTGATCATTCATGAACATTGAGTGGAATTTTTAAAACTATCAATAAATAAAAAATAAAATCCTAGCTTTTACCAGTCTATTTATGAAAGAAAGAAATGGTTGAATGGTTTGTTACTGCTCTTCAAAGCAGTATTTGCCTGTGCAGAGTTCTGCATCAATTGAGGCTAGAAAGAAATCTTCATTTTACAACCACCTTTGGCAGTCACTTAACTGGAAAGAAGACCACCAAAATATATTTGACATTTTAAGAGTACTGATTGCCACTGAAGAAGAAGAGTTACTAGAAGACATTTCTGATGCCAGGTTTCCAACAACAACCAGCCCCCAGTTTAAAATTACCATAAAACAGACCTTCTTATTACACCTTCTCTCTTCACTTTTGCAGTAGGCAGCTTATTTGTTAATCACCCTCCATGTCACTACTTCATCATCTTTTGCATTCCCCTCAAATGCTGGAATTTCCAAAAAGTTTAGATAAATGTTTTATCTAACATTTCCTCTAACAAGAAAAAAAAAATCTCCTTATTTTGGAGGCAGAATGTAGCAATTCGAACAGAAGTTAAATGCAAGACCATTCCCTATTAAACAAATCTTTAAGTTTGGATGTGATTTTCAACAGTAGGCTACCACACATTATCTATCAGAAAATCATGAAAGCCTGTGACTCTTTTAGCAATAACAAACAAAAACCCAACCACAATTGCTAAGGTAAAATGTAGTATCATCAAAATGTTTTTACCTCAAGTACGAGCCAGAGCTGTCCTCCCACATATTGATCTGCTTTGTAAAACATCCCATAAAATCTAACAACATTAGGATGATTGGGAAGAAACTGCAAAATATTATATTCAGCTTCAATTTCTTCATCTACATCCTAAATAAAAAACACAAACATACAGAACATGTAAAGACAGTGACTCCCAATAAAGCAAGAACAAGCTCTCATGGATAAAAATAACCAATTTTTAATTAGCTTGTACTTTTAAATGGTCTTACTTTAATGCAGCTGAAAGTACACTATACTGGACATTTAATGCACACAAAATTATGCCACTTGTGCTTTTCATACAAAAAAGTGAAGCCTGTGTAAATCAAGCAGTTGTTCTTCAAGACCTCTTTCAGTGCATAATATACTTAACAAGAAAATCAAAAATTATGCTTTGCTCAGTTGTTTAAGTAAGAAATTTACACATGTATGACTTTTAACCTTTTTTAAATAATGCATGTTTTTAACATGTAAGCTAAATGTAAATGCATAAACTTTTGATTTATTCTTTTTTCTATGGTCATCAGATAGGACTAAACACAGAACAATTTCACTAAGCCTCAAAGGGGCCATCAATAAAACTGAATACATTCTTATGACAAAAGACATACACCAAAAACAATGAAAGAGAGACAAAACAAGCACCCATGAAATAAGGAAAGGTTACTAGGTATTTGTTAATGAAAGCATTCTGTGACAAATTACAAAATACTGTTTATACCAGCACACAGGTCACAACTCAGAACAGTGCTTAAGCACTGAAATTTTTCTGCACAGACATAACAGTTGCACAGCTGGCAACAGAAGAAACACGCGGGTCTCAGAGCAGCAGTTGAATCTCCAGGCAGCACCGACCAAAAGGGCCTGCCCTTCTTTATTTTCCTATTTTTATATGTTTCTAAAGACAATCAAGGATTGGTGAAAAGGGTCAACACCCCTGAAGGTTTACAGGACAAAGACATGGTCAATCATCTTTCTCCACCCCAGGGAAAGGAATGAAAAACAATTCCACAAGTGCAAAACAATCCCAGCCGGTTAAGAAAAACAAGGACCATGTTTACAGAAAAAGCATGGGAAACTACAGCTACAGTGTCACAACTTATGGGGCCCTGTAAAACCAGGGCGATACATAACTATCAAAAAATTTAAGCCTGTGCCATCCTCAGGTCTATACAAGAGAAAACCATTATGAATTTCAGTAGTGGTTGATGACAGAAACATAACATTTTTTAGTAAATATTTTACTAAAACTCCAGTTTGATCCAACCTGAACAGCTGCCAGTTAAATTTTCCATTGAAAAGTAGGACCCTGGTTCTCAGGGGAAGCTAGGCATTTAATACTCACTAAAACCAGAGCTGGCACAGAACTACCTCTAAGGATCTGCGATGTGCTCTTCTCTTTTTATCTTAACCATTGCCTCACACTACTATCTTATAAAAGGTAACTCTAAAATATACTAAAGTTCACAGTGTTTCTATGATGGGAAAAGTAATTCTTTCAGTGAGTACCCAGAATTAAACAAGAACACTAGGGTTAACAGCATCTTGTATTTTCCCTGCTACAGTGGGCCCCATAAGGAATACCTCTGTGCCTTCTCATAATTTGCATGCTCCAAGCAAAAATAACTAAATTTGTAGCAGAAGAATTGCACAGACCTAAAATAGAAACTAGGTAAATGCTGTCCTCAAACAAGACGATGAAATTCTAAGTTATCACTCAGTTGCTGGTACTAAACTCCTTCCGTTAATGCACTCTGTAAAATAGTTCCCTTCTGGATGTTGCCAATACCTTACATGTTTTATTTACATTTCAACTCTAAGAATTCTTTTAAATTAACATTGAAGTTACAGTTTAACATTTTTTACTTACACTGACAGGATCCAGAATCTTTACTGCTGCCAAGCTTCCATCTTTCTTATTAGCAACCTTATAGACTTTACCATAAGTGCCTTTCCCAATAGTCTCTATAATTTCCCAGGTATCTGAGGGATCAGCTAATGATTCTAGTCCAATCATAGTGGAATTATATTGAAACAATCCATACAATGGCTTCCTGAAAAATAAAGCAGACACACATACAGTGGGAAGCCCTAAGTAACTCTGTACTAGAGAAGGCATCTTATGATAAATTCAGCATTGTCCTAATTTAAGAAGGAATACAGATAGAATCACAAATGAAAACCAGACAGAAATGTAAGATCACTCAAAGGAAAGAAAACACTGCAGACCATTTCTCTTTTCTTACTTTAGAGTATTATTTGCTTCAAACATTGCCCCATATGGAGCAGCATTCTAAGCACATTTTAACAAATTCTGACAAAATCTACCCCTCCCTCTACTGCAGTCTTTTAATGGACATTTTACACCACTGAATTAACACAGCTCATGAAATGAGGCCCTATTTCTGGGTTTAAAAAGCCGTGTCAGGGTTTTTCCACAAATTTGTGTAATGCTCCCTGGATGCCAGACAGGCATTCAGTAGGTATAGCCTCATTATACCTGATATATACAACAGGGCTACATATAGCTAACAGAAGTTAAGACTGGGCTGGCTGGTATCATAAAATACAAGCCAACTTGAAAATTGACGGCAGGTCCATCACTGTAAAGTAAGTTTGCGCTTTTCTTTTTCTATTTCCTGATTTGCTAAGCTTCAGAAAATAAAAAAAACCTTGTTTTAACAAAGGCTGCCATTCACCTTTTATTTATACAGTGAAAAGTTATGTGTGAACACAACCAATTCTGCAACAACCACGCATTCAAAAGATCTTAACACTAAAATACTGCAGCTGAAATTTATTTAGGAAGAAACTTCTCCTTTTACTCCCCTCATGTCAGGCCTCATACATCTCTGGGCTTTGAAATAATGTACAGAGAGTAGCTTCTAGCTCTAAAAAACTTAGCAGTACCCTCCTCAGAGGAAGGCTCAACATATTAGAGACCTACCAATTACAAGTATTTCTGCCATTAGCTGGAGAAAACTTCTCAGTGGTTAAATTTTCTCCTTGTAGGCAAGCAAAATAGCCCACACCAGATGCTGAAAAATTACACTTCGGCAATTAACTCTACTGGATAGGGAACACATTACACAAACCTATTTGGGACTGCACAATTTGAAGCATGACTACATGCCATCAACAACCCCCTAGCACTCTACCCTGCTTTGAATACTTGGGAAAAGACAGAATGAAAGCACAAGTAAGGACAACCCAATGGAGTCTACTCAAGCTGCTCTGAGGCTGGAATAGGGACAAATAACATCATTTTTTCTTTTAGGCAGCGATAATAACTTAAAATAAATCTTGAAAAAGTTGACCAGCCAAGACAAACAATAGAATAAGACAAATATTTATTAACAGGCTTCAGCCACTGACACTGTTTCTTTCTGTTATCCATGAAAAGAGATATTCCCCATCAAACTAAATTTCACCATTCTCTCATAACACTTGACTTCTTCTATTTTGTAAACCTTTACCATCAGAACAAATTAAATCAGACCAGGCATGACACATTAACTTAAATGGCAGTCAGACAAATGTGCAAGCAACATTTTTCTACTTTTAAAGAAAATATTTCTCTCTAAGATCAACATTAGAATCAATGACTGCATATTATCATCCCTTAAGAGTATCCGCAAGATAAACAGACTACATGTATTATGAATTTCCTATAAGATATAAGAGATCATAAAAGAAGTATAGGTTACGGACAGTGCACAAATCAATTTTCCATCTGTGAACCACTGCCTTTCGACCATGTTTCATGACTCTAAACAGCCTCAGAAAAGCCATCTGGAAAAATACATGGTGTCCCAGAAGTTCCACTGTGACATTCACCAAGTCTGGGAAAGCAAAACAAAAAAAATCCAAACTCTATCTAGTATAGGGGTTGTGGCCCTGGGTTACAAGCCTACCCAGGACAAATCCCCTTGGTGGATCAGTCCAGAAGATGGGGGGCTTACCTCCATCCTGGAAGAATCTGTGGTTTAGACCACGAAGTGGTCAGGCCAATCCCCAAGTTGGAATTGGTTTGTTATAATGTCTGTTAACAGTAGCTTTCTAGAAAGTTCCACTTTACTCGGTTGTTAATTCGTTGTCCCTTCCCGAATCCTCCCCTCTCTCCACCTAACTGGTTGCCATCCCGCTGTCCCTCCCTAACTCCTTCCCTTCTACCGAATCTCATTGGTTGTTCTTGGAGTTTATAAGGTGATGTAAGGAGCTTCTCGGGACTCTCATCCCTGGACTCCTGCACTGACAATAAAACTGCTTTTGCATACCCATACGAGAGCCTCTCCTGTCCTTCCTCCACTCCCTCGGGTTTTCGAGCTGGGAACCCACCACTAGGCTTCTCTCTGAGAGCTGTCTGCTCCATCGGAATCTCTGAGATTCCCTCATTCACGCCACCTCCTGAGGAGAGTTAGGTGACTCGGGGATGCGGTGGTTGCAGGCGGCGGGATCCTCGGGGATCGCCTCCCAGACCCCGGATCGACCCATCCAGAGGGAAAAAACCATCGTAATAATCTAGAACATGCAGATTTTGTTAATGAAATAATTACATCAGGAATAAAATCAGCAACTTTTTCTCACAAATTTATTATCACAGCTCACTTCCTCAAAAATTATAGGAAGAAAAGGAACTCATAAGCCAGAGAAACAGCTATACAATTATTGTTCTATTTTCACTACTGCCTCATTCAACTCCTTCAGATCAGTGATTTCTTCTGCATTCTAAAATACACTCTCTTCTAGTTTATAGCAAGATGCATCATTGTAGAGATTTTAGAATTACTAAGTCTCACTTCAGCCTGGTGCTTTTTAACAATCATGACACACAGTACTAGACAGTTTTGAAATCTCTTGTAGCTGGTAGGAACATGAATGCAATATCAGCCAATACTAGTGAAAGTAGTGAAAATACTGCTTCCATACAAATAATTCATGGACAGGGCTCCTTTTTGCAATGTTCCATTTGTCTTAGCCCTCTTGTCTCTCTCGTGAAACAGCTGGCTTATGCACTTCTGGCATTTGCAGATACTGTGGAAGAGTAAGAATGACACATTCAAAAGTAAGGTATTTCAGTATTTGTAGGGAATTCAGTATTGGTCCCACACTAAATTATAGCTCCTTGATAGAAGAATTCAGAAGGTAAAGTTGACAATATCAGCTACAGCCTCACCTAGCCATGACAAACCCTATTCTGCTGGCTAGTAGTGGTCACACACAGACAGCTACCTCAGAAGAAATTGTTAGAGGAATTAATGAATCAACAAAAGGCACGAGAAAACCTATAGTCAGAACAGCATCCTCTGCTACTCTTCTCCTGCTGTTTCTCACTGGCTAGGTTAAAACAAAGCGAATGTCAATATCTTGGAATGAAGAATACAAAAAAAAAATCTATTGAGACACCATCCTATAACTGTTCTCAGTTGGACTCAGAAAGAGAGACTGCAGAATTTGCTGTGGATGGGGTTTTTTGGGATAAAAGTCAGTCATGGAAGAAGATAAGAATGATAAAAGCATGTTCAAAAGCTATTATTGATACAACTGACAAATAAAAGAAGAACCATACTTCAGCTGATCACATATTTTCACTAGGCAAACATAAGGGACAAAATAGGACAACCAGGAATAGAACTGCTGTTATTTACAGATGAAAGGTAGATCCCTGAGAACACACCAGTGAAATTCTGTTCACAGAACAAATCTCGCTTGAATATACAAGCCATGAAATCAACTCTGGGTGTTCACAATTGGAAACATAAGGAGAGGACATAAGCGAGAAACATGTTCTCCCTTTCCACATATTCTAACTTAAACTTTTTTAAGTTTTTCTTATTTGTGCTTTCATACACTCTCTTTGTTTACATAAAGTCCTTCAAATTCAGGAGTATCTTCATTATTTCCTTTTCTTTTAGTTCCTTTGTATGGACGGACTAGATACTCCAGACTGTTAGACTTGCAGTATTAGCCACAGGGCCAGAACTGAGTGATAACCAGTGGCAATGGAGACAAATGACTAACAGCTAACACATCAGCTCCACCTCAAGCTGTGAACTCAGCACTAAAAAAAATAAAGCTTATAATCCCATGAGCCCATTCAGTTATAAACTGCAGGTGGCAAATCAAGTGACTGTGAGGTGCACTCCCCATGTACAAAAAATCAATACCTGAGAAGGCTTCCTCTCCCTCCTTCAGTAGCAATTTAACAGGGAAAAGAAAATTCATGTGTTAGTGCTGAAATGGAAGGATGAAGGGCTGCAACGGAATGATAACCCATAGACCAAAACCAGGCTCTTCACCGCAGTCTTAATCAGAAAGGTTGATATGCTTTGTGTGCAGACGAGGAAAAAGAAATTTAAGACAGATGGATAAATTTTGGAAGAAAACAACCGCAACCTTACATTAGTGACCTATTTTCTGAAACCAGCTTATCTTATATTGGATTTCTGTCCCACTAAGCGTATCAGAATTCTTCAGTACCAAGATAGCTTCCTCACAGGGAGAGCTTGTATCAGCCATTGCTGCACAGAACTGTGTGTTCCATGTACTGGTTCTCATGCCCAATACTAGAAAACAGTATTGTGTGTGGTGTGTGTTAGTTTCAGATGTAGTCATGGAGCTACAAATACATTGGTTCAATTTTAGTGGCTTCACTTCATTAATGCTAAAGATCGTTGTGACACTAATTGATACTGAGCTTGATCTATTTATCAAGTCTTTTACAAGCAGGAGCTGAAGAATTAAAGCCACTTCGTCATTCACAGAGAGTGAGCAACAAGTACTTAATGTTTTGAAGGGATCTTCCTATTGTTTCTCAATATACCTTAATTGTATAATGTGATCAATCAGAATTCATCACCATAATTCTCCAGTATTTATTTTGCAGCAGTTTTATTCTAATGCAGACTTTTAATAAGAAGAGATACTCTTTTATCCGTAAGAAAAATAATAAACTGTTAATCATGATACAAAGAATCTCTTAGCACTGACAATGACTCTTCCTTAAGATGAAGCATTTTCATCAGTGAGCTAGTTGTTATGCATTACCAGCATGTGTGCAGTAGCCTAGCATGACACCAATTTGCATAATTTCTCTCCTCTAACAGGCTTCAAAAATAATAATAGGCACACGAGATAGAATCCATTGATTTTAGACTTCCTTCAGCAGCTATCTTCAAGGAGCAGTTATCAAAAGAACCTCTAAAGAATTAAGTTTAATAAATTATAAATGTATTGTTTGGTTTATGCTTTCTGGGCCTCAGGCATGTAAGTTGAATTCTGTAACAAAGACCAAGGCAAAACCACAAGCAATTGGCTTGACATCTTCCCAGACAAGAGGCAGGATTGGGATACTAAGCAAGTTCGCAAATGATACAAAACTGGGAAGAGCTGCTGACTCCCTGAAAGGCAGGGAGGCCCTGCAGAGAAACATCAACAAATGAGAGGGCTGGGCAACTACATAAAGTTCAGCAAGGGAAAGCGCTGGATTCTGCACCTGGGATGGAGCAACTCTGGATGTACAGACAGACTGGAGAATGAGGTGCTGGAGAGTAGTGCCACAAAGAGGGACCTGGGGGTCCTGGTCACTGGTGAGTTGAATGTGAGCCAGCAGTGCCCTGGCAGCCAGGAGGGTCAGCTGTGTCCTGGGGGCATCAGGCACAGCATCGCCAGCCGGGCAAGGGAGGGGATTGTCCTGCTCTGCTCTGCACTGGGGGGCCTCACCTCCAGTCCCGTGTCCGGTTTTGGCCACCACAATGTAAGGTATTAAACTATAGAGAAGTGTCCACAGAAGCACAAGGAAGATGGTGAAGGGCCTTGAAGGAGAGCCGCACGAGGAGCAGCTGAGGTCACTTGGTTTTTCAGCCTGGAGAAGACAGAGGGCAGACCTTACTGCAGTCACAACTTCCTTGTGGGGAAGAGGAGGGGCAGCACTGTTCTCTTCTCTCTGGTGACCTTTGACAGGACCCAAGGGAATGGCCTGAAGTTGTGTCAGGGGAGGTTTAGGTTGGACATCAGGAAAAGGTTCTTCTCCTAAAGGGTGGTCAGGTTCCCCATGGAAGTGGTCAGAGCACCAAGCCTGACAGAGTTCAAGAAGCATTTGGACAATGTTCTCAGGCACATGGTGTGACTCTTGGGGATAGTGCTCTGGAGGGCCAGGAGCTGGACTCAACAATCCTTGTGGGTCCCTTCCAACTCAGCATATTCTGTGATTCTGTGACTGTCATAAGGTGGCTGGACAATGCCAATATCCACTGCTGCTCGCAGTGAACTTGAAAATCAATTAGGGTTNCCTCACCTCCAGTCCCGTGTCCGGTTTTGGCCACCACAATGTAAGGTATTAAACTATAGAGAAGTGTCCACAGAAGCACAAGGAAGATGGTGAAGGGCCTTGAAGGAGAGCCGCACGAGGAGCAGCTGAGGTCACTTGGTTTTTCAGCCTGGAGAAGACAGAGGGCAGACCTTACTGCAGTCACAACTTCCTTGTGGGGAAGAGGAGGGGCAGCACTGTTCTCTTCTCTCTGGTGACCTTTGACAGGACCCAAGGGAATGGCCTGAAGTTGTGTCAGGGGAGGTTTAGGTTGGACATCAGGAAAAGGTTCTTCTCCTAAAGGGTGGTCAGGTTCCCCATGGAAGTGGTCAGAGCACCAAGCCTGACAGAGTTCAAGAAGCATTTGGACAATGTTCTCAGGCACATGGTGTGACTCTTGGGGATAGTGCTCTGGAGGGCCAGGAGCTGGACTCAACAATCCTTGTGGGTCCCTTCCAACTCAGCATATTCTGTGATTCTGTGACTGTCATAAGGTGGCTGGACAATGCCAATATCCACTGCTGCTCGCAGTGAACTTGAAAATCAATTAGGGTTTTAGGGCTACAGATAAAAAAGGACAGATAGTGATAAACACAGAAGCTGCTCAGAGCTGTTATACCTGTATACGTTATTAAACAATGCCTTAATATACCGGGAGTAACAAAAGCAACTTTTCCTGATCTGAACCCAAGAGAGACCTTACCATTTGTTAATATTAACAGCAAGCAAAAAGAATAATGTCTTAGCAAACTGATATAACTACTGGTGGACCTTTTCTTATCTTCCTGACTTACACACTTCAATATTGGGAATAGGAAACAATATGGATGCAGTATTCCAATTCTCTCAGATATCAATCCAGTAAAATGTCTGGCCTTATAAATTTGGAGACTAATTTAGAGCTTGGTCCACTTTACTACACATTCCGATAAATGGTTATCAATAAGAAAGATCTGATTTATCTTTATCACACAAGGGAAGATGCCATAAAGTCTACACCATTGACATTTAGGCCTAATGTCCACTAATACAAACACACATCACCAAAATACTCAGCTACCCCATTAAGTGAAAAGATACAAGCAAGCACCTCAGGAGAAACAATAGGTGCCAATATCGACAAAAGCAAAAATTCTCAGAGCTTGCTCCTGTCAGTTATTTCACACTGAGAAGCACTAATCAATTTCAATTCCTACTGATTCAGGGGATTTGAAGGAGATTAACACCTCCAAGAGCTGGGATCTTGAAGAGAAACAATTAAATAACAACAACAAAACTGTCCATGAACTTTCAGAATAGAATTTAAACACAGAATAAAGTACCAAACTGGCCTTTCTCCCAGATTAACTCTTGGGCAGCTGCAGATGGTCTGGAAGAAACTTAAGAGAATGCCTGAACTTAATTTACAAAGAGAAAGTATGAGAGGTAAGAATGCTGTATCACACACTGGGCACAGTAACTATGACCTGGAATAATCAGCCTACAGCAGTTCATTAGCAGCTATTTAGTTTTCTTTTATACATACTCTTCAGTTTATGCTCTGTGTTCAGTACTGTGGGGTGTCATAACTCAAAAGAGAAATACATTTTGTGATACCTGTTGCAGTGGTTTGTGTC
>VZTZ01031794.1:7713-29153 GCA_013400955.1 Drymodes brunneopygia
AGCTATATAAATATGTTATATATATGATATAAATATATATAGAAATATTATAGATATATATATAAATATATATATATATTTATAAAAGCTAGCAAATGCACCTGGCACAAAAAACAGTGGGACTACCAGCTGAGCTCTAATGAGCTGGACCATTTAAACAACATCAATAAACTCAGGGTTACTTTTGTAACTCATCTGTGACAAAAAGAGAACTATCACGCAGTGAGGCAGCCAAATTTTTGTCTTCCAGACTCACCCCAAGTCACCTTAGAGGGCTGTTCTGTCCTCTTTGGATCTCACTGCTGTACAGCTGCTGAATTCTGATATAAACTATGCTGAATATTCCTCTCATTATCATAAATGTGTTTCCAAAACATCCAAGAAACCCAGGTGGAGCTGGAAAAGTTTTGCAATGCATCCATTAAAAAGCTGGTTTTTTCTTCCCCTTGAAAATCTTGATCTACAATATTCCAAAATAGACCATTATTGTTTCAAAAAAACCCAGCTCTGCTCATCTAAAATTCCAGCCACAGCCCAGGAAGTGAGAATTGATAGGTGGCATGAAAACTCACATTTATTATTATGTTGTGTGGTTTATATATAACTGAACAATTTCAGAGTGCTTAACCCTGTAACACACTGAGCTTTCTCTAATTTCAGCACAATATTTTATGCTTAGCAATAATCCGATTTTTTTCTGTTGTTCCTCAAAAAGTTGAAGGTTCTGCACAAGAAGTACTCAAACTACAAGGTAAAAGTAAGAAAGGATCATCATGTTATTCATGTTCTGTTCATGATTGTCCTTGGAAACCATGTCTGACACAGGTTTGGTTCATATTTTCATGCTGAGTTGTTTCCTCCTTTTCTCCCCTCTTTCTGCTGAGAATATCTGGACCAAAAGGATCATCATGGGGCTGCAGGTCTATTTTAAAATATTTAAAATATTTAAACAGGCACCTAGTTCCACCCATCTCCACCTCCTTCTCAGGGTATAAAAATGGTTATATAAAACAAACCTTTCCCCCAGAACACCTTTCCTGCTTGAATACAGACAGTAGCTAATCTGTTCATTACACCAAACTTCCTCTTCAACACCTGTGTCTTCCATCAGTCATTTATAAAACCCAAAATAAGCCTGGTCCAACATTTATTTTGCATCTCAGAACTGCACACCTCCTTCTCCTTCAGGCAGTGAAGGATTCTTAGGGTGTTCTTCTTAGGATGTTCACTGCAGACTATGGAAAAAGCTTTTTATTTCTGAGAAGAAAATCCTCTCCAGGGTTTTTTTTTTGAGTACCTGGCCTTTTCCTGCCCCACCAGAAGTCACCAGGTGATGGACATGCAGGTGCTTGTGTGCCCCAAGGCCAAGATCACTCACTGCTATTGTTGCTCTGTGTCAGGTGTGTTTGTGCCTCTGCACAAAAAACAAATTTCTGCTGTGAAGCTTTGCCCTCCCCTCCCAGGCACTCAAAATGACCACAGGAATGCAATTCATTTTAATGATTGGTGCTGTTCTCTCACACTTGCAACGTGTTATTCAGTAAATTAACTTCATCTCTCTTCCCTTTCAAAAGAACACCATGCACAGCCTTGGCCAGCAGAGAATATGGAATTGATTCTTTTCCTTTCACCAATGTGTTACCATGAGGTGCTGGTTTGCTCTTGTTGTTCAGTCTGTTAATTAACAGATTAGGAGTGCAAAATATGCAAATACTTAGAAATAGGAAATCTATGTGCCCAAAATGAGGTACATGGAGAGAGGTTCTGCTCTTAATGCACTAAGAATCAAAAATTATCTGAAATACAGACATAGAAAATATAAAGCCAAAACCCAGCCTCCCCAGCTTTTAATTTCTTTGATGTTTTATACCAGAGCATAACTTCTGGCACTCTTTTGTTTCATTTCCTTGCTCTCAAAAAAAAATAATTTAGCAATCTTTTTTTCCACCGAGTTTTACATTATTTGAGAAAGTATATGTAAATATATGGGAAAATGAAAATAGCAGGCTGATGGGAATACTTTGGTGAAATTGTACATGAATAAAAGATGTGAAATCATACTGTTAGAAATGTCTTCATCCATTAAGTTTTAGTATCAAGTAAATTTCCAGTTGTTCAAAACTGATCTCTTCATCTTTCTTTCTCCATGGAATTTCGCATTTGGAATATTAGATGTGCTTCAGAATTGAAAGAAAATACCATCAACTCTCAAAATTTTCCTCCAAATCAGTAAGTCAAAAGAATTTAATTCCTCTCACATCAATTTATTTAGTTCATGTATGAACAATGGAAATGTTAATATGTACATTTCCAGAGTTACACTGGAGCCTCTGTACATCATGGAAAAGCACACTGTAATTATAAACTTTTCTTTCTTTATCCAATCATGTCATTACTACATGGCTAAACATATTACACTCATAATTAGAATGATTTGGTACCTTACAACACACATTACACCCATTATTCCATATATAATTCACTGTATGGTCATGCAAACAGGGAATTATTTCAATTTAAACTCACAATTTGAACTCATTCATTTGAATTTGAATTTCATTGTAGTGAAATACTGAAACATCAGAATAGTCTGAGAGGTGAGGAAAATGGAAAATTCAAATGTGAGTTAGGTTTTAGTATCAAGTAAATTTCCAGTCGTTCAAAACTGATCTCTTCATCTTTCTTTCCCTATGGAAGTCACAGTTCACATTTGGAATATCAGATGTGCTTCAGAATTGAAAGAAAATACCATCAGCTTTGCTTGCTAAAACCTTGCTGCGACCTCCCTTTTTGTATTTGTAGAGAGCAATGAGGTTCTGAGTCTGCTTTCCCTCTCTTTAAAACTGGGGAACTTGGACTTCTCCAAAAACTCCCTGATTCTATTTACAAAACTAAATTCAGTAATGGTCAAGGCTTTGGCTCCCTTTAATGAACAACCACAGAACCTCGATGTGGTGCAGCTTCAAGCTGAGACACCTCATCCCTTTGGATCAGGGAAAGAAAACATCAAGAAAACCAAATCCCATCCTGAACTGGAACTCAAAAACACAAAGACAGCCAAGNGGTTCCCACCTCTATAAGTTCACAGGATAAAGACATGGTCAATCATCTTTCTCCGCCCCAGGGGAAAGGAATGAAAAACAATCTAAAAGTTCAAAACAATCTTGGCCAGTTAGGAAAACAAGGACTGTGTTTATAGAAAATTCATGGGAATTTCTACTATAAAGTTACAAACATGGAACCCTGCAAAAAGCAGGGTGACAGCTCTGCACCTCCCAGGGCAGCCCATTCTAATGCCTGAGCACTTTTCCAGCAGGGAAATTTTAGCCTTCCCTGGCACAATTTGATTTCCTCCTGTCCTGTTTCTTGTTACCTGGGAGGGGTGACCAGGCTGCACCTTGCTGCAACCTCTCTTCATTTGTAGAGAGCAATGGGGTTCTGTGTCTGCTTTCCCTCTCTTTAAAACTGGGGAACTTGGACTTCTCCAAAAACTCCCTGATTCCATTTACAAAACTAAATTCAGTAATGGTCTGGGCTTTGGCTCCCTTTAATGAACAACCACAGAACCTCGATGTAGTGCAGCTTCAAGCTGAGACACCTCAACCCTTTGGATCAGAGAAAGAAAACATCAAGAAAACCAAATCCCATCCTGAACTGGAACTCAAAAATACGAGGACAGCCAAGTCTTAGTCAAGGGTGCACTTCAGAACGTAAAAGTATATTAGGAAAAAGGTATTTATAAAAGACTTCAGTAATGGAGGTGAAGCTACAATCAAATGGATGCATTTCCAAAAGGCAGGGCCAAAGATGGTGTAGTGGTTTGAGTTTCTGGTCAAAGACCAGCACACTCACCAAAATTCACTCAATTTTGCTGTGAGATAAGGATTAGGAGTAGGCAAAGTGCATTTGCTGCTGCAAGGCCCTAGGGGAGCTTTGAGCTCTAAGCAAGGTCTGTGTGTTTGCTGTGTAATATGGGATTATCAACCATGTACAAACTTATTATATAAAATCTAAAATATTAAAATTTTCCTCAAAAAGACTGTGTCATAGCTGGAATTCAAACTCAGTTTTGCCATTTCAGGTCCATCTTTGTAACAGCAAAAAAGCCATCACAGGTTACGTAAAATTTTCCTGCAGAACTGAGGATGGGAAATGCAGAAGCAGAATTTAGATGACATGGCAATCAAAACACACAACCTACACCCCCAAATGTCTGCATCTCATCCTCCCAGGGCCTGCTGGTTTGATCTCAGAAAGATAAAAATAATTGCCTCCATGAACATTTGTGGCCTTTTAAATTACCTGATCTGCTGAGATCTGTCTGTTGCTATTTTGGAATTTCTCACTGATAATTGTACAGAATATTTCAGAGGATTGTCTGAGAGTTCATCAGCTGAGAGCTTCTATTAATGACACGGGCAGCAAAGAAAGTTTAGTTTTCTGATCAATTATGTTATAGAGCCCTGCCTAAGTTAATTATTTTAAAGAGTTTGTAGTTATGATCGAAGCATAAAACTTAAGTGAAATATAACTGGCAACCACAGTCATAAAATATTCCCAACAATAAGGAATTTGGGCAAAAGAGGCTTTTTTTTTGTTTGTTTTCCAATTTACCACTTTGAAACTCCATGGAAGGCCTATAAGCCTCTTGCTGCCTTTCCAAGATTAATGTTAGTTTAGGGATGATCAATGATTCCTTAGCCACCAGCTAAGGGAAAAAACTTCTCATTTTTATTTCCCACTTGTCAGTTTGTCACAGGTAAGAGTGAGTTTGTATTTGGGTCCAATACGCACATAAATAAAACAAGTAGTGACAAGAGCAATATACTGGGAACTGCTGAAAATGTTTTATTTTCATGCCTGTTTCTTCCCTCGTTCCAATCTCAAAAACACCTCCATAGGGTCTATAAATTTCCTAAAAGAAGATGTGCAAGACCTCCTACAAGATGATGTGTCTCAGTTGTCATGCTTTGACACAAATTAACCTGCTACACAGCTTCTCACTTTTTTTTTTTGCTGATTTTAGCATTCATTTCCCTTTGAAAAGGGTGATATACTGGATTTACCTGTCCATTCCTCACTTAAGGAAGGAGCAGCTTCTTCATTTATTACAAAGCAATAATATGAGCAACCTGTAGATTTGCTTTTTAATTGATAGCTAACAGTACTTCCATCAGAAGTATTTTGTGTTTTTTTAAAGTGTGTTGCTGTCTGATGGCAAACAACAATTCTGAGTCACTGAGAATGAAAAAAACTCATAAGGGCAATGGTGTGGGGAGAAAAAGATATGAAATACACGAGAAAAGGAAGGAAGGAATTTCGGAAGGAATTTCGGAAGGAATTTNGAAAGAAAGAAAGAAAGAAAGAAATTAAAGAAAGAAAGAAGAATCAATAAAACCTAGTGACAGAGAGCTCATTGATGACAGCTGAACAGAACATTTTTTGTGTCACCCAACATGAAGGTTTGGGAGCAGCTATTGGAAGGGAGAGAATAAGAGAACAAATGTGGGACAGGTCCTGATATCAACTGTATGATTAATTACTGCCTAAAAAACCAAAAAAATCTCTGTATTGATTGTTATAAACAGTAGTTATTGATTGTTATATTCTCTGTAGTGATAGCAAGATGTAGTCTCTATATTGATTGGTAAACTCTCTGTATTGATTGTTCCAAATAGTCTCTGTATTTATTCTTATAAATAATCTTTATAGGGATTTTTATAAATAGTCTATAATAATTGTCATATTCTGTATTGATTGTCAGAAATACTCTGTATTGATTGTTAGAAATACTCTGTATTGATTGTTGTATTCTCTCTATTGATAGAAATAGTCTCTGTATTTATTCTTATAATTTATACAGATTTCTTTCAATTGCTTATTCATTTTATACCATGTACAGAATAATAGGTATAAAATCCACTATTATTTATCCCTGACAGATTGCACTGCATATCAGAGCTATAGGAGATAGGAAGGAGGTGTCCAAAAGCATCAAAAACACCCAAAATCAGGTCTTTAAACATTGCTCCAAAAGGTTCCAAAAGAAAGTGTGGAAGTACAAAGAGGAAGCTCTCAGCTTAGTACAAAAGAAAATTATTTGTCATTTTATCAAAGGAATTGCTTGACAGAAATTGAAAAGATTAGTGCTGCAACAATTGTGCCATTTACTATTCAAAAGCTCAATGTGGAATCATTAAATCTGAAGTTTTTTTCTTTCAAGCAACAAATTTCCACAGCTGGACATGTAGAGCAAAATGCTGCTGGATATAACACAGGGACACTCAGGATGAGATGGAAAAATAAACAGTTTTCCTGCCTTACATAAACATCTCAGATGTTACAGTAAAGCCAGGCTGAGACTTTTAAAAGTTGTTAAGCCAATGGCCAATTATACTCTCAAAACTGAGAATTTTGTTTAGAGTTCTCAGAAAAAAAGGGAGGTTTAAGGGCTTAAATTTGTGTTTAGAATAGGAAGAGGCCAGCTTTTCTACTGGAATATCCAACTCTCAGGGAATATCAGCATTAGCCCCCAGCCTGCTGGAAGTTTTATGGGGTAAGGGAATGTGGCAGGACACATTTCCTTGTTCTGATCTGAAATTATGCCTTAAAAAATGAATGGCTGCAGCTGTGCCAAGGTTTGCTTGTCTTCTGGTCAAAACAGAAAATTTCTCCTCAGCTCCAAGAGTTCACGATGTGACAGAGAGAAGAAAAATTCCCAAACAATAATACAAATGCACCATTTGTATTATTATTTTTAATAATTTATAATTATTTATAATTTATTAATAATCTAACAATATAATTTATTAATAATAATTTGTACGTATTTATAATAATTTAATTTATAATAATACAAATGTCTGTTCTTTGGTGTTTGTTTATGGATAATACCTGTTCCTGCTGCTGGACACTCCAAAAGCAGCTGAAAAGGCTTCTTTAGAAATCAGGAGGCAGAAATGCATCATCCTGGACACCAGGAAAAATGTTAATTTAAAATAGAAACAGTAACATATCTTAGGTTTCCACTGAGCAGTTAAACATTAAACAGAAAAATCTTTTTATGGTGTTTTAGCTGTGTAACATTTCCTGCATTTCAAAAAATCCATGCACAAGGAAAATCTCAGTGCTGTCCAAGCACATGTGGGTTTTTTCAAACACAAGCTTTGTGTTCTTTAATACAACAAAAGCCTTTTTTTCTGTTTTCTTTTTAAAGCTATTTTTAAAAATGCTTCTCATCTCTATCTCCCCCAAAAGCATCAGTGCTGCTTCATTTACAAGATAAGGTGACTTTATATCCAATATAAATATTATATCCAATACAAATATATCCAATATAAATATAAATATCTTGGATCTCCTGTTGATGTGCAATGGCCATTGAATGAGCCCACAAGATGCAAGCTGTAGTATTTATTGTACAATATATATTTTGGAAAATGAGAACTGAACACACAACTTAAAGCCCAGCTAGGCAGGTTTTTCAAAACTCAGGACAGTCACCCATCTGAGATGAAAAAGTGGCTGCTCCTGAGAGCTGTGGAATTCAGGAGACATCTGCTGTGGGGAGCAATTACTTCATTTGCTCAGAACAGGTCTACAAAATTCAAAATAAATTCCCATCAGGCTGCATAAATTGCTGATGTTTCCAGCAGTTTTCCTTTCATTACCAGCTCACCAGAGAGACATTATTCCTCTCTGGAAACCTAAAATCATGCATGCCAATGTTTTCATAACATCAAAAGAAGAAAGCAGATGCAAAACTCATAAGAGATTTGTACATGTGACATTCTCTGATCGCTGCCATATTAAAGCACTGATTTGATGATAAATCACTCGTGTTCAAACTTTGAGGAAATTATTTTAAATATCCAAAGATCCCTCTGGTTTGGCACCACAAAGCTCCAGCAGTGGCTTAAAAAGATTCAGGTAATACTGAAGAACATGGAAAGTTTACACAGCATTCTTTCCTCAAAATACACCCCTCACCTCCAAAAATAGAGAGGATTCTAAAAGTACCTTTGGATATGATAACCTTACTTGAATATTATGCTTTAATATATGAATTGAAAACTAAAGATACCTACTGGATCTGTTTATGAAATTAAAAATAGACCAGGTTACTCAGGCCTTGAATTCCTTTGCCTACAGGTGCATATTTGCAAAGGAATAAGCAAACAGAAAACGAAAAATTAATCTAAACTAATCAGCCACGTGAGCAATAAACAGGAAAACACTGTAGTACCAGAACAGGTGGACAGAGAAAATCAGTGCAGCTTATTCTTTGTCATAGAATACAAAGGGCATTAACTTCCCCAGGTTCCATTTTCATAACATCAAAAGAAGAAAGCAGATGCAAGACTCATAAGAGATTTGTACATGTGACATTCTCTAATCGCTGCCATATTAAAGCACTGATTTGCTGATAAATCTCTTGTGTTCAAACTTTGAGGAAATTATTTTAAATATCCAAAGATCCCTCTGGTTTGGCACCACAAAGCTCCAGCAGTGGCTTAAAAAGATTCAGGTAATACTGAAGAACATGGAAAGTTTACACAGCATTCTTTCCTCAAAATACACCCCTCACCTCCAAAAATAAAGAGGATTCTAAAAGTACCTTTGGATATGATAACCTTACTTGAATATTATGCTTTAATATATGAATTGAAAACTAAAGATACCTACTGGATCTGTTTATGAAATTAAAAGTAGACCAGGTTACTCAGGCCTTGAATTCCTTTGCCTACAGGTGCATATTTGCAAAGGAATAAGCAAACAGAAAACGAAAAATTAATCTAAAATAATCAGCCACATGAGTAATAAATAGGGAAGCACTGTAGTACCAGAACAGGTGGACAGAGAAAATCAGTGCAGATTATTCTTTGTCATAGAACACAAAGTGCATTAACTTCCCCAGGTTCCATTTTCAAGCATGCTTATTAATTATGCATCATTTCATTTAACAATGCCTTTTGGTAAGAAAAGGAAGGTTAGTGATTACAGATTTAGTGCTCCTAGACTGTGCCTGGAAGGAAAAGGCTGAAATACCACGTAGAGCAAAGTGCTGCAGCTATTAATGTAATCTCTGAAGGGTTACAGATTCTGTCTTTTAAGCAAAAATATCAGTGGCATTTGGAACTGTTTGTTTAAAGCCGCAGACTGACAGAATGGGGACATAAAAACATAAGGCAAAAGAGAATAGATGCAGCAAAATTATACACATCTACTTTCTAGATTGATTTTTTAAAATATATTCCTTGATGGACAGACTTTTCTCTGTTTTTGCAAATTAGTTTTCTGTAAAGCGCCTGCTGTGATACAAAGAATGGTAATTGGATTTATTTTTAACATCGAAAATATGCACTTAAATGTCTCCTCATAGTGTGATGGTCTTTTTCTGGAAAATTGTAGAACTATCTGACAGTTGTCAAAAGTACTTTCAAGTCTTGAAATATTAAAGTGATGAAGCTAAGGTAGTTTAAGGAAGTTTTACATTCCCAAATTTCATTCAGTGTGCCACAAACTGAGGACATCCTACTAGTGAACCAGTGGGAAAAAGATGGTCAAATGAATAAATATCTGTTCTTCTATAGGGAGAAGGCTCAATACCTGCTCTTTACTAAGGTTACCACTGTTATAGTTCCTGAAATATGAAGTATGCAATGCCACAGGGATGGATTGCATTATCACAACATTCCCTTTCTGCCTAGATCCAAAAGCTGCTCATGGAGGTGTGAGCTTGGTGCTGTTAGTGTGGAAACACAGAATCACAGAATGATTCTATGAAGGTGCTTTATTGAAGGGCCCTGGAACTCCGGGGTACAAACCCAAATCTGGAGTTGGACATGATTTCAAAATCGAAACATATTTATACCTTTTACTGACATAACTTCCATCTGATCATTTGTTAATCACTAACTCGATATTATTCTATTGGATATTGTTTCTATCCAAGCACGAGTTTCAATCCCCTTTGTTTCCATCCAACCATGAGTTTCAGTCCCTTTGTTTCCATTCAAGCATAAGTTTCAGCTCCCCTTTCCATAATGCCCCCCTCCCAAATAATTATATTTACTAAGCAATCATTACATTTAGAACATGCTGCTCAAGGCCTACCATGCTACTGTGATTTTAGAAACATTTTGACCCAATGCTATCAGTGTAACCTGTGAATTAGACCATCTCAAGCTATGAGCATTCACAGAGCAGCAGAAATGGAAAGTCAGATTTCTCATAACCCTAATTATTTGACTGTCGTCCTGATTTTTCTAGAGTGCTGTGTTTAGAGTTGGTAGCAAAGGTTCTCACAGATTTTGTGTAACCAATCCATGTTTCTATAACCGGCCAAGGATTGTTTTGTACTTTGGGTGTTGTTTTTCATTCTTCTTTCTGGGCTGGAGAATGTGATGGGCTGTGTTTCTCACCTATGGAATTTCAGAGGTGGGAACCTCCTTGTCCAATCCATAACTGTCTGTAAAAAGGTATAAATATAAGAATAAAGAGAGGCTGGGGCTCTTTTTGCTCTCTGCCCAGCCTTGGTGGCTGAGCTCCTGAGTTGCCTGATTGTTTCCTGTCTGACTGTGCGACATTTGACATTTCCTGTTTCCTCTCAGCCTGGGTGTCCTGCTGAAAGCAATCCTTCCACTGACAAACAACAAGCACCTTGCAGTTTCTATTTAACCATTAGGAAGAGTAACTCGTGAAATTTGAAGTCCTAAAGGCAGAACTGAACTAAGGGTCTGCCTTTTGAATGCCAGCAAACCTCAATCAGATGCAGATTTTAATGCAAACCTGCAGCTTGAGGCTGTATTTCTTTTTTCCTGATGTTCTTCCTTGTGGTTACAGTGGACAGTCACATCCTGCACTGGCATCTACACTACAGCTGCCAGTGCCTGCAATCATTTAGGAAAGGTTTAAGATGCATTTTGCATTCATTTCTAGCATTCTTATTTTTTTCCTTTTTGGAGAGTTTGCTTTTTTCGTCTAAGAGCAATATCTCAAAGCTGAGCTCAGAAAAATCCCTTCCCACAGGACAGGTCTTTGAGGGTTGTCAGGGAAGCTGAAAGAAGAAGGAGTTGAGAAAAAGAGAATGTAACTAAGTGTTGTAACACCATCTGATTCAAGGAAACACCAGTAAAACACCAATTCCAATTGTTTTGTAAGATCTAAGGAAGAAGGGATTTACAATAAAATGGTACAGAATCACTTAAAACAAATTTTTTAAGTTCTTGATTTGCAAATAGAAGGGACAAGCACAGACTCCAGGCCACAAGACCAGTAGAAAGATTCAAAGAATTATCACTACTCTTGCCTTTGCAGACATCCATTATTGTTCCAAGAAATCCTAGTGGATAACAAAAAAAATAACATCTCCAGCTGTCAGGTATCCTCTTTAATAGAGATCCTAGATTAAGGGGAAGCTGGAATGCAACAGAAATATCCATCAAACAGCAACTGATAGCACCTAGGCATATCTCACCCCATTTTTTTGGCTGCTGCAGATATTTGACAGCCAATGCATCTTGATCCCTGCTACTCAGTGTGTTGTACAAAGCAATATCTCCCAGATTAATTGGCTTCATTTACTTGTTTACTGTAATCTTCATCTGCAAAATGGGGTATCCAGATGAAATGTAATGGACTGTGAGATGTAAAAAGTCATTTTGGAGAAACCTAATGGCTCTTTCTGCTTCTGAGCTAGGAAAAGAGGCATTGTCTAATCAGCACTGATTACAGGGTTTATATAAAAACAGATTGACATAATTTAGACTACTAGAAAAGTTACAGGTGTCAAAGGTAAGAAATCAGCTGACAATAAAGACTCCAAGCAGCTCTTTCTGATTCTCAACTGGAAAAAGAGGCATTGGCTAATCAGCATTGTTTACACGGTTTTTATAACAACAGCTTAACATGATTTAGACTACTAGAAAAGTTACAGGTGTCAAAGGTAAGATATCAGCTAACAATAAAGATTCCAAGTTCAAGCAGCTCTTTCTGCTTCTGAACTAGAAAAAAAAGCATTGACTAATCAGCACTGATTACAGGGTTTATATAAACATAGCTTGACATATTTTAGACTACCAGAAAAGTTACAGGTGTCAAAGGTAAGAAATCAGCTGACAATAAAGATTCCAAGTTCAAGCAGCTCTTTCTGCTTCTGAACTAGGAAAAAAACCATTGTCTAATCAGCATTGTTTACAGGGTTTATATAACAACAGATTGACATAATTTAGACTACCAGAAAAGTTACAGGTGTCAAAGGTAAGACATTAACTAAGAATAAAGACTCCAAGCAGCTCTTTCTGCTTCTCAACTGGAAAAAGAGGCATTGTCTAAGCAGCACTGATTACAAGGTTTGTATAACAACAGCTTGACATGATTTAGACTGTTAGAAAAGTTACAGGTGTCAAAGGTAAGAAATCAGCTGACAATAAAGACTCCCAAGTTCAGAAGTCCAAATAAATACTAGACCCTTTCAAACAGGCAGCATGGATGCTGGCAGAATTGTCATCACCTGAAAGTAGGAAAAATTGTGTCTGGCTCCTTAACTACTCCCTTCTTTCCCTTTTAAGCTGTCTCACCAGCACTTTAAAAAAAAACACTCTTTTGCATCTTTTTTTATTTCACTAATCTCATCGATTTTCTTCCTGATTTCCTTTGACCAGTCCTTAGCAGCAGCTAGGGTTTATATCCAACAGAATGTCATTTTCCTCTTCTGTCCTCACATCACCCCACCTGGAGAATGTCTCCCAGGCACAGATTTTGTTTCTGCACACCCATAAAAGTGAGATAGACTTGATAAGGATCTGGAATGATGTAAATAAGGTGTTCAGCCTATGCCTCAATAATTTATTTAAAGTGACAGCAATATTTCTTTTATCCCAGAGGACTTTATAAACATGAATATACATATTCTCTAAATATCTACTTTAATTTTCTTATGCTCAGTCATCATGTCTGAAACAAGGACGTAATTTTGAAAAGTTAGCATTTGGATTTACAAAAAACCAAGCAAAAACTACTTACTGAAAAAAACAACCTTAATTAAGTACTACTTTTTTGAAGTAACAGACAGTACAAATGTTTTTTCACGGAATTTCTGGGAGACTGTTTAAAAATTCATCAAAGCACTTCCACGTAAAGTTGGGCTTTGAAATATGCAATGAAACTCAGTGTTAGCACAGATCTCCCTGCCCATTTTGAGTTTGGTTGCCTAAGGAAGCACAGAAAACACGACCACCCTCGATGCCAGTCCCCCTCCTCCAGCCCTTGCATTTCCAAACCAGCTGACCAGTTTCCTTCAAAGACAGAAAAGCATTAAAAAGGCTCAAAAATAACAGTGTTTCCTCAAGTTTGAAAAAATGTTTTCTAGGTATAGAACAGAGATTAATGCTGTAGACTAAACCACAAGTACCTTTTAGCTCTAGCTGTCTGCACCTGAAGTTTGTAGAATGAGTCTATTTTTGCTCCCTTCCTATTTGCTTTGTTGGATATTTAATTGAAACCTTCTATGTGTGCAGAAAAAAGCAACCCACTTTATGCACAGCAAAAATAACCCTTCATGAAAAAAAGAACCAAAAATAAATAAAATACTGAAGGACAAAAAAACCCCTTCCTTTGTGTCCTGTTTCCAGAGTGAAAAACTCTCCACGTTGTAGATGAGCTCTCATCAACCACACAGTTCAGCAGCCAGAAATTAGATTTTCTGTGCAGGAATATGGTGAAGCAAACACTTGAAGGCAAGTGCCTTGGATGTTGGATAAACAAGTTTTTTCAGCAGGATGGGGGAAAGGTATATTTAATTTGCAACTGACAGTTCCTTTACTTTGAAGGTTCTCAAAATCTGAACGTCATCTGCCTCGTTTTTATTGAGAAGAAAGACAACTAAATAATCTTTTAGAGCCCTCTACCTGTTACATTTTTCCATAGGTCTGCTGAAAACTCAACAAGAGGAATAACCTGTGGTTCAAATTGGAAGCTACCACAGAGAGGACTCTTCACTGTAATAGAGTGGAAGAACTGAAAAGGTTCTGCTCTTACACTGTCCAATGTTTAGCACAGCTGTAATGCTTAATAGCCTGATGCAATTAATCACATCCACCTTTTCAGAATTACACTCCTGGCTGTGTTCAGAGGTGCTTGGGTTTCACCTTTAATATTCACTCACTGCTAATTTTAAAAACAATTACTTAACCTGCAAAAACTTACAAATCAGCTTTCGGCAGAAAATTGCATGAGTTGGATTTCGATATAATTCATGTTCCACTGCAGTTGGATTCCCACAGGAGCTACCTGAAACTATTTACCAGGTGATGGCTTGCATTGGGATTGGCAGCTGCCTTCGGTGGGACACAGGTAAAGCAATGAAGATGAAAGGCAAATGAAAGAGGAGGAACTCCTTTGGTTCTGATTTTCTTGAATTCCATTCTTTAAGGGACCAAATCTTGTGGGGGAGAAAACAAAAAAAGAAAAAAAAAAGGGGGGGAAAAACCCAAAAACAACAACAAAAAACCAAAACAGAAAACGCCAACCAACCACCAACAAGTCAATAAAATCTGTCTACTTTTACCAACTTTAATTCAATTTACTTCACAGCTGTGTCCATTGACACCCAGTAGCCTGCACAGCCTGGGACCCCTGTGTCACCCTGATTTTTGCAGTGTTCTGTGTTTTTACTTCTGTAGTAGAAGTTCTCATGCATTTTCTATAAACCAGCCAATTGTTTTTGTAACTGGCCAAGATTGTTTTGAACTTCTGGATTGTTTTTCACTCCTTTCTCCTAAGTGGAGAATGTCCTAGGTGGAGAAGTCTCCTATGTCACTATCCTGTGAAATTATGGAGGTGGTAACCTCATTGACCAATCCGCGATTGTCTTAAGAAAGACATAAATATAGAGAATAAAGAAAAGCAAGCCTTTTTCTGGTCCTGCCTGGTGATTCCTGACCTACTGCTAAAAAGTCTGCGTGTTTCTTTTGTGTCCAACAGCACAACACCCATGGCCAGGGTGACATTGCTGAGTGAGCTTTTTGAACCAAGCAGAGATTTCCACAGCATGCTGGTTTGGGAGGAAGGCACTGCCCACCAGTTCAGAAAAGTTTCTCCAGACATAGCACTACTGACAAGAACACAGGGACATTTTTTCACCCTCAGGAACTTGCCTGTGACTGGCAGCTGATGAAAGAATTTGTGAGAATTACAGAAGCAACATGTACTCCGTGTGGCAATCTGTCCCTTCGTGTTGTACTGAAATAAAACAAGCACTTGGTACATTTTCGCAGAACTTATTATATTTTATCTCTTTTTTTTTTTGCCATGTTAAGCTCAGATTCTTTAGCAGCAGACTTATGTAACTTCTCTGACAACAATCTTTCTTAAGTTTAAGAGCAATAAACTTCCATGCCCAAGCTCTTGAAGTGACAATAAAACAATGCAGTATTTTTGGTCACCTCCTCCTGAAAAGTCTTTGCTTTGACTTGGCAGAGCAACCCCAGCAACCTGTGATTGCTGGGGTACGAAATGACAGCATTTGTTCCATGAACAAAGGGAAAACAGAGTCCTGCAAACTCCCTGCTCTGCTGAGCTGTCCTCTGGGTACTACGCAGGGAAAAAAAAAAAAAAACAACAGGACTTTTCAACAGCATCTCAAATTAATAGTTTTCATTTGAAACAATGTCATCTATTTCTGTCAGAGGGAGTCATTTAGAGCTCCCATAGCTCGCCTCAGGGTACCTCCAGTTCTGAAGACCCAACCCAGGCAAACCAGGATTCTGTTTCAATAAGGACTTTATCACTCACCCTGAAGCACTGGGTCCCGCTGCTGCAGCCCCTGTATATGGATATTCCATGAAAAATACATTCTGCTAGACTAGGCTGTCTTACTGCCTCCTGTAAGTGAAGCTGCAGGTCTAGGCCATTTGTATTTTGCCTTGCCCTACTTGAAAAGATTTCAATCAGAACTTGAATATCGCCATCTGATACGAACACGGAAAACCGCCCGAAGCTACCGGAATTAAATTCGGCACAAAACAGAGCTCTGAAAGTATTATTTAACTACTTTTAGCCTACAGCAAGGGCTTTACAGCCAAGCTATAAACTCCCTAATAATAAGATGCCTAATAAAAGTGCTGACAGACCATTCAGAGCTTCATTAAAATGCCCTGGAATAGAACATTCTCAGGATGAGGGATTTGCGGCGCCCAGGAACACGCGGTACCTTGACAAACACACGCATTTCTCAGCATGGGCACCACACACTCACTCCTTCTCCTCTCTAGACAGCTTGGAATTACAGCACTCTCTGAAAAATAATGACTTTGGCACTGAATATTAATGACCTGTTTAACAATGAACATAAAATCATATCCTACCTCCTTGGAAGCACAGGCAACTTTAACCAGTATTTCCATAAAAATTAACGTCAAAGGAATATTTTTACTGAAGGATTTCATAATGGATTGCTTTGCTTCAGGGCTTTATTTTTTCTCTTTTTTTCTCTTTTTTCTCTTCTTTTTTTTTATATTAATTTGTAGCATGTGGAACTATTTTCAAATACTCCATCCAAACATGCTAAGGGAATAGGCAAGGGTTGTTCTATCTGACCCAGTGTTTCAGAGCATCAGATAATAAACCAAAGCCACAGCACAAAATCTCTTTAATAGCCTAGTAGAAAAGGAGTCGTAAATTAGGATGCCTTAGGGATAGATAAAAGTACAGCACAGCAAAGAAAGGCAGATGAGTATGACAAAGCTGATCAGGTTCACTTACAGTTTGCCAAGACTGGACAGGCCCCCACTTTTATAAAGTTCAGGTTAAGGTTAGAGAGGAAAAGACCACAGAAACTTTGAGACAACCTGCCAAACTCTAAGGATGCAGTGTCTAGAACATTAATAATTATTACTATTAAAACGTACAGGATTTTTGAGAATCTAACCTCTGATATCTTGAGAGTCCCCTTCAGAACACTCGTTTCAGAGCTGTCACCATTTCAGAGGATCCAGAAACACCAGTGATGATTATGAGAGCATTATGAGACATCAGTCAGATACCAATCCTTTATATTAAGTGGTACTTGACACATGAGAACACTGAAATTCTTCTGTTGTAATTATGTTGTTCTGATTTTTCCAGAGTGCTGTGTTTATAGTTGGTAGCAAAGGCTCTCACAGATTTTGTGTAAACAATCCATGTTTCTATAACCGGCCAAGGATTGTTTTGTACTTTGGATGTTGTTTTTCATTCTTCTTTCTGGGCTGGAGAATGTGATGGGCTGTGTTTCTCACCTATGGAATTTCAGAGGTGGGAACCTCCTTGTCCAATCCATAACTGTCTGTAAAAAGGTATAAATATAAGAATAAAGAGAGGCTGGGGCTCTTTTTGCTCTCTGCCCAGCCTTGGTGGCTGAGCTCCTGAGTTACCTGATTGTTTCGTGTCCGACAGAGCGACAGTAATTCCACAACAGCCCATGCTCCCACAGAGGCAGGTGTTTGTTACAAGTTCACTTTGATGCTGAGGTGTCTCCTCCACGATTGTTCTGCTTCCAAACACACACCAGCTACTGTTTGATTACCAAAAATATCTGTTCCACAATAACACTCCATGCTCCAGCCACCAAAATATCCCATCACCTGCAACGTGCTTTGGATTTCAAGTGTCCTGTTTTGGGGACAGCAGGAGTAAAGCAGCAGGACTCTGTAGGATTACCGTGCCAACACACTGTCATATTTATAGATTCATCCAAAATTTACCTCAGAATTTCTTAGCATTCCTTTGTTGATCCACATACAATATGCTGAAGAATTATTGAATGGTGGATTTCTGCTGCATGTGCCACATTGAAACCACCCCTCTTGAAAGACTCTCCTATCATTCTACTCATGAAATAACCAAGCATTAATCCAGCTGAAATGAAAATCTCCTTCCAAATCCTAGGGTTTGTATTTAGGTACAGTTTTTAATATACTGAAGATTAAAAATTCAGGAACACAAGGATATCCCTGTTGGGATGTTTCACTGGCACCTTATTAGATGAAGGATATTGGAAAATAAACCCTTGCCTATTTCCTTGGCATCTTTGCATGGACTCGTTGGCCATGAATTTGAATCTGCCTCCACATCCTCCATTGGCAATAAATCTCAGAATTCCAAGTGCTTTCTCCTGAGCTTTAAACCAAAGTCCTAATAGTTTCATCAATACACTGCAGCTCAAACATTGCAGGATAGGGAAATAACAACTCTGTATTCATTTTACCCATGACCTTCATGATTTTGTGAACATTGATCATATCAACTCTCAGCCTTATTATCTCCTAGCTGCCTTTTTTCCCCAGCCTTGTCTTTTCCTTATAAAGTGACTGCTCTGTTTCCATTCATCATTTTGACTCCCGTACACAAATATATTGTGAAAATCATTCTCCACACAGACAGACATAAATAATGCATGAATTTCCTCAGTACCTCTTGATCAAGGCTCAACTTCGACGCTTGGTAAAAATGGAGATGAATTCTGCTGAACCTAGCCCCTGTCCTGTTGGTAGCATTGGGTCAAAATGTTTCTAAAATCAGAGTAGCATGGTAGGCCTGAGCAGCATGTTCTAAATGTAATCACTAGTAAACATAATTATTTGGGAGGGGGGGGTAGAAATGGGAGCTGAAACTTATGCTTGAGTAAAAACAAAGGAACTGAAACTTATGCTTGAATGGAAACAAAGGGGATTGAAACTCGTGCTTGGATAGAAACAATATCCAATAGAACAATATCGAGTTAGTGATTAACAAATGATCAGATGGAAGTTATGTCAGTAAAAGGTATAAATATGTTTCGATTTTGAAATCATGTTGAACTCCAGATTTGGGTCTGTACCCCAGAGTTCCAGAGCTCTTTAATAAAGCACCTTCATAGAATCATTCTGTGATAATGTGTTTCCACACTAACACTGTGGAAGGATTCTATCACTGATTTGCCAGCTAAGGCATAACAAGAAGCATGACAGGATCATGCCACAGGTCAGGAGAACCCTGGAAATGGTGTGATACAGACCTTTGTGACTCTTGTCAGCAGGAAAAATTTAAAACTGTCTTCTGACAAATGCCACCGGGTTCGTCCCTTTCTCACCAGACATTTGTTTGGGTAGTTCCCCAAATAAATCACCACCAAAAACAAAGAACTCTTATAGAAATAAAAGATGTGCTGGTGTATCTTGGTAGGAAAGATAGATTTGTAAGAAAGTTATACATGCTTTGCAGGGTTCCACGTTTGTAACTTTGTAGTACAAGTTTCCCATGCATTTTCTATAAACACAGTCCTTGTTTTCCTAACTGGCCAAGATTGTTTGGAACTTTTAGATTGTTTTTCATTCCTTTACCCTGGGGTGGAGAAAGATGATTGACCATGTCTTTATCCTGTGAACTTATAGAGGTGTTAACCCCTCTCACCAATCCATGATTGTCTTTAGAAACATATATAAATAAGAGAATAAAGAAGGTTGGAGCTGCCTGGAAATTCAGCTGCTGCTCTGAAGCCTGCGTGTTTCTTCTGTTGCCAGCAGTGCAACAACACATGCACAGATTTCATTGTTTAATCAAATGTTTCCCACTCTTCTTTTACTTCTTTTACTTCTTTTAAAAAATTTCCCTCATTCGACATCCTGAAGGAATCCCAAAGGGCAGTGGACACTTCTCAGAAGTACCTTTGGCTGAGAATCATTTCTAAACAGAAGTGAGGTTAACTCTAGTTCAAAGCATTTGCAAAATTAAAGCCTGGCTCCAGAAGTAAAAAAAAACAAACCTGGTACACAGGAGCTATAAAGAAAGCAGTGCATCTCTGGATTTTTGGTGCTGGAATTTACAGGATTGCAATTTCCCTGTGCTATAAATAAAAGCTTTAGACCTATTTTAAATGCAATACTGTGTTATGTAAGACAGTGTCCCTATACACTTTCTCCAGACTTCAAGAGTAGGATGTTGCCCCCTATCACCACTATTTCACTGCAAAAATGAATAAATTTGGAAATCCTTGTCTTGCAGAATTTGAATCACAGCAGAACATCTTGTTTTTTTTTTTCTTCTTGATATATGTAATTTTCCCACTGTTTTACATAGCATTAATCTGAAGAGTAGCTATGCCTCACTTCAAAATAAATAAGGGAGCATTTGAACTGCCAAAAAGAAAATGCAAAGCATTACTTTCTTTCAAGCCTGTAAACTGGATTTTCTTAACAGCAGAGTTGCATTTTGGTTTGAATCACAAATATCTTTGCAAAAATACACATACACACACGATTTTGGAGTTTAGATTCAGATTAATAGACCAGTACTGATGATGCTTAGACAGGAGATCAGGGCACTCATCTTTCAGAAATAGAAGCAGCACACACATTTCTGTTCATCACCCTGTAAATATTGTTCCAATTTTGTAAGAAGCAGTCACTGAAAATTAAAATTATGACACATGAAAGAATGATGCTTTTGTGACATAAAAAAACATCAACAAGAAATATGTGGAATGTCAACTGAAGCAGTTATTTCCATTTAATCTGCATTTCAGATTGCCTGTTAGTAAGTTCCTGCTCACCAAAACCTCACCACCACAATCAGTAAAAGGAATTTGGCTACTTATAACTGGGAAAAGGAGCCATTCTAATGTACTTTAGAACTTCTCTTGCACAAATTCTGCTTGCAGCAACCAGTTTCCTACAAAAACTTCTTGCCAAAAGATCAAACTGTGTAGTTTTACTCAAACAAAAATCCCTGTGAGAATTCTGCTTGATTAAGGACAGATTAAAGACTGCACATTAACACCCAAAGGCAAAAATTTTCGAAACATGCAGAGAATTCAGACAGCCTTTTCCCCATCAGTTTTAATCAATGATCTGCTTTGAAAATCTCAGTCCAATTGTGTATTGGATTAAAACAGAAGATCCAGCTCCTGGGGCAGTTCATAAGTGCATCAACAGATTTGAACAATGCCGAGTAGAGAAGGAACTGGCATCAAGGGACAGGGCTTTCAGGAGTTGTTATTCATGTTCTTCATTGGATCTGATCACAAAATTTCCATTAATTTTAATGGAGCAGAGTTCAGACAACATTTGCTGTGCTTCTCCAGTATTAGATTTATAATGGCTGTCTATCCTTTGCAGGATACTATTCCATTTATATATATATATATACATATATATATAATATTCTATTCTAATTCTAACTTGTGGTTCCAATCCATTCCTACCCTTGCTTTACAGCATTTTACAGGTTCACAGACCAAACCAATATTACTAAATATTATTAAATAAATTGTTTTGAACTGCTAACAGCAGAGCAGTATGAATCCCTACCCAATTACTGCCTCCATCAGAGGCTTTGGTGCAAAGCCATTGATGGCACAACCATACACAGGCACCATGAGCTGAACAGCACCAAGAATTGCTCTGATAACATTGGGACAAAGT
>VZTZ01031803.1:0-10811 GCA_013400955.1 Drymodes brunneopygia
TTTGTTGTTTTTTTTTAAAAAAGGAATATGCGAACAAATGCATGAAGGGCTTAATTCTGAAACTTGTATGGAAATATGGGAGAGCAAAGAAAGCAGAATTCCAGCTTTCCGTGTTTATTTATTGACTTTGCCTGTGTTCCTGATTTTTATTTGCATCTGCTGTATGAACTTGTTTGAAACTAATGAATCTTTACACTTCTCTCCATCTTTCTAATGGAAAAATACTTGGAGTAGAACTTAGTATACCAGGAAAGTGAAAGGTCAGATTGGGACAAACATAAGCAAATATGGGTTGCTTTTTAAATTATATGGGTTTTCTATCCACTCACTCATAATTCCAGTTAGGAACAAATGTAAAGGCCTCTTGAACCTGAAGGAAACCCAATGTTACTTAAAACAGAGGGAGAAGTCAAAAGAATCTTATCTTTGTCTGGAGGACAGGTATAGCTTGGTACCAGAATATGAGAAAAAATAGCATGTAAAAATAAAAATCATATAACTTATAATATGTAAAATAATTTCAAGTCCCCAGTAACAAGGCTTAAGCTGAGGGACAGCTGAAGACTGGTCTCACCACTGACTGCTNACATTAGTTCAAAACAGTTACAGGCAAGTCATGTGTCTCTACAACAGAAAAAAAATTCAGCAGTCAGTGGTGAGACCAGTCTCCAGCTGTCCCTCAGCTTAAGTGCTTTATTTACCTAAGCCAGGTAGTAATCGAGTGTCTTGACAAAACATACAGCAGCTTATCTGTCACACATCTGGGACTCTGCCCTATGGAAAGCCCAAATTAAAGGGAGGGGGCAGAAACTGGTTGATCTGTGTGCCTGGAACATGGTAGGAACTGGGCTGGGAACATTGTTCCCTGATTCCATGTTCCCTGGCTGCTTTCATCTCCCATCCCAGGAAGCCGAGGAATTAGAGGGATGGTGGCAGAGGGCACTGCTGCTACCATCCTGATTTCAATCCAGCAGCCCCATCCACATGAAGATAAGCAGGGAAGACAGGAAGGGAAGGAATAGGTAAAGATGAGATAATAAGCTATCTTCCCCTCACTCCTCCTGTATCTAATCTCACTTCATCTTTCTTAAAGTGGTACTGGCAGTGTGGAAGAGTGATCAGGGGGTGTGTGTGTGTGTGTAAACAAAGAATGTTTTGGTGTAGGAACAGACCACAGAAGTGCTTTCTGGGTCCTTGAACCCATTCTCCTGGTTTCCTGTCATGCTTGTTACACTGAGTTGAGGTTTCTCCAGACAGACCTTGCAGGCTCTGAGGCAACACAATCTGGCTCCATGTGGTAGAGAATGTTTGAATGGAGGATGGGAAGACAACAGATGGACAAGAGTAGAGTGGAGACCTTAATAATCACCTTCCCTCAATTTGTTGACAGTGTCAGCAAACAGGCAGGAAAGGCAGAGGGAGAATGTCCTATGAGTGCAAAAGATGGGAAAATTAAACACAACAAGACACAGTGAGCCACCTCTTTATTATTCCATGTGCAGCTCTGCTTCCAGCCCTCATTTACCTAACCTATTTCCTGTTTGCCTCTTTCTGGTCTTTCTCCTCAAAACAAGCAAACAAACTCCCACAAAACCCTACAAGGCACTCATCCTAGACATAGATTTCACTTTTATTAGGCTACTCAGAGGCAGACCAGAAATTCAGCTCATTTTCCCTACAGCTAAGGATTTGTTTGAGCTCAGACAGCCTTGACCTGGTAAGATTAGCAAAGGACTGTGCTCACACAGGTAAAAGCAGGGCCTCACTAGGACTCTGCTTATTAGCAAAAAATCCACCTTCCTCCTGCTCCCTTCCCCCAGAAAAGACATTTACAGGAATAGGATGAGACTTCCTCCTTGCTTTAGAAGTCTATAATGTGATGATTTAGTTTATCAAAGCAGAGAATGATGAATAAGGAAATGTGTTTTAGGATCATGATCACTCAGTAAAGGTGCAAAATCACTGAACATGCTGTGAACATGCACAAAGAAAAGCTTTTATGACTTCTCCAGAAATACCCAATAGTGCAGAAATAGCAATGCAGCAGAGGATGACATTGTTTAGGGCAGTAGATTAGAACAGTCACAAGTCACTTTTCTATCAGTGAAGTTGCATCATTCAAATCTCTGGAGATGTTTATCATTTCTGTTTGCCACCTCATCTCCAGAGGTCATTTCAACCTCATTAGGTATAACCTTGAAATTCTCATAAGCTACTGAATAGGGTTTAGCAGTAGTGGCTGGCCCTGGAGGGACACTGGATCAGTTACCAGAGTTCTGTAGATGTATATGAAATTACCTGGCTTCAGTCAACCCCTTGAAAATTGGAAAGTTTGAGTAGTCAATTAAGTTCTTTAAATATTCCCCCATTTGCTTTTGTCTGTTCAGTGCTGTCAACTCACCTGCTACTTTGAAGAGCTGAAGAAAATGAGTCCCACCTTTGCTCAATCTGTTCTTTAACTTTAAGCACCAGCTCTGAGATGATGTCTTTGATAACCTGTGGCAGGCTGAATTTCTTCCTGTCGCACCTTTACAGGATTTTAGTTGTTCTCTTACATAGATGCACATTAAGCAATAAAATAAAGGTGCTTTTTTTCTTGTAGCTAGATGCCTCTGTGTATATGTTTTAGTGTGACATTTTTATTTCAAGTCTCTCTGACCTTGTAAAATTACAGTTACCTCTTTTGTTTCTGCCTTCACGTGTTCATTTGCTATAAAACCATGTCCCAGTAGCACTTTGCTCTTATCTGGCAATTCATTGGCACAGAGAACAAAGCAGTTAAATCACAACAATAATTTATTTCTGAAATAAACATAAAAAGTAAATCCTGATGGCACTGTTGCCAGTCTAGGTCAATTTATGTTTATAATGTGCCTCTGCCAAGTTCCAGTGTAGTGGTTTAAAGGACCGTAAGCACGACCTGGATTTTAAAACAACTCTAATTTGATAACCTGTAAAGCAAGATTTTAAGACTATTGTGTGGTTCTGCAGAACCTGTGACTGAAACCTGCTGAGGGTAAAGAGCTCTGTATTTCCATACAGATCAAAAAGGAAAATTTGGTATCTTCAAAGGCCTAAGACAGGGCATCATTTCTGTCAGATCATCAACAAACACACGGGCCATTAGTGGTTTTCTCAACTCTGAGTATGTGATATATAAAAAATTTATTCTGTGTTTCTCTGTTTAGTTGAATTTTCCAGGTTAAAACTGAAGTAACTGAGGATAAAAGTTGAGGATTGAATACAGTTTAAAATAGAGCACTTTATAGAGGGGAGAAGATGAGAGACCTGATGTGACCAGATAGGATGTGTCGTTATTTAGTGTTCCTTGATTGGTAGATAATGGATCTGACTCCCAAAAAGTTGCAAGTATGAACTGGTGATTGCATGGGCATACCAACCAAGGAAATGGTGGTAAACTGATGATGGTTTGCTGAAGTAGACTTGAATTTGGAGAAAACAGATCAGCTGAGTCTCCTTCGACAAAACCTTGAATTAGTCTGGAGGTGTGAAATCAGGCTGAATGCTCAAAGTCAAGAAAAAGGCAGGTCCAAAGGATGACTCTGTTACAGGTCTTGCTCATCCAATGCTGACTGTGAGTGTTGTTTTCATTAGAACAACATAAAGTGTATGAATATTCATAGAGAATGATTCACTTGCTGGTTAGGTCTTGATGCTCTTTAAGATCAACAGATTGTGTGCCAGTTGAAGTAATTAGTAAAGATCAATCTAAGCTGTTGCATTCTAATCTGGATTTCCAGCACTTACAGGATGGGAACTCCTGTTTTAATTTATCCTCTTCTGAAAACAAGTCTGGTTGGTCTCCACATTCAGAGGTGACTTAGCTGAGGGTGCCTTCTTATTTCTGTGTGCACTGCCAACAAAAAAAAGTAATTTTAGTTCCAATTTGCACTATTTTCAACTCAAACTTTATTTAAGAAATTTTATTTGGACAGGGGAAGATATTTGCCAAGTGACTCTTGAATGTAGTAAATCACATTTTGGTCCTCTACAGTGCAGATGGTAGCATCTGCTTTAGTAAAGCATGATCAGAACATCTTATTCTAATGGCATTGCAGTAAGATTTATGACTGTGTTTCTGGGATGATCATAAACTAATGAACATAGTCCAGTCAGCTCCCAAACAGAAGAATTCTGATGTTTCACTCCAGACAAAAATTAAAATTCTCTAGCAAAGACTTTGGGGAGATAATCTGTTGTATGTGGATGAGTAGGAAACAAGCACAAACCCCTTGTGAAAGTAGGATATGTTGTTCTTTTAAAGCATGTGTTCATTACATCTAAAGAAAAGAAAAAGCGAAATTTTTGAAGTCAGTATTTTCTTTTCTTGAAGTAATCTTCTGTAAATAGAAGCATATGTACAAAGTAATTTAGTATTAGTACAGATTACATTATACCTGGAAATTTCAGTCGTAAGCATTATAAATGATTAGTTAAAGAATTATTGAATTAAAACCTTCTTCAGTTTAGAAAGCTGAATGTCTACAACACAGAAATTTTACCTGAAACTGTAAAGCACAACTTTCAGTCTGCTCTGGCAGACTTTGTATGTATAAAAAGAACATCATATTAGAACCTTTGTCACTAAAAGAAAGGGAAGTTGTTCTACCAAGCTTTTGTGCAAAGAAAAAGGTCTGTTCTGGCCTGCTTTGCAGAGCATAGTGCTGCTCTGTTGTGAAAAATACTGAGTACCCAGAGTAGTTACTCACCCATACTATGCTCAGTGTGTGCAATGTTTCATAATAATTGTAAATCAGCCTAAGGATTAGAAAAGTATTTCAAGAATTGTGCTTCAAATCTGTTTTGCTTTGATTGCCTTCCCCATTTTAATTAGGAAACTTGCTCGCATCTTCAGTTTCCTCTGCAGATTGTGAAGCACAGCTGGTTCTCATTTTACTGGCAAAAGGCAGATTTTAGAAAACTGCTTTTTTACTTGCTTTAGCATGGGGAGAAGAGTTTGTGTTCAGAGTAAATGTTTTGTTATCAAAGGAATTAATACTCTAAAATTTAGCTGGGATTCACCAGCCATTTGTAGGTTTTATTTAATCAGAGCTTCTGATTATCCAGGACTAATTGCAAATGGGAGTAGCAGCTGCTCACTTCCTTTGGAAACCCAGATTTGGGTACTTAGAAGAAGAGCTTCCAAATTAGTAGAGACTGATAAAAGTGCCATGCTAGGCAGAATGCCCCGTTTGCCAGGCAGAAGATTCATAAATATAATTTCACTGTAAATGTATTTTATTTGCTTTTCTTAACTAAAGACTAAACAGAACTGTTACATGTACATGTTTACAGCACAGTACAGTCATGAAGCAAAACCACCCCTTATCAATAAACACAAATAAAGCAAAAACACCCCTTATCAATAAACACTAATAAAGCAAAAACACCCCTTATCAATAAACACTAATAAAGCAAAAACACCCCTTATCAATAAACACTAATAGAGAAAAAAAAATTCTTCATGACAGAACTGTATTTTAGTGTTTGCCATTATGACGATATTCTCCTTTTCAAGTAGGAACATACAGGATCTATATTATTTTGAGATTAATGAAACTGTCTTGAATATTTCCACGTGGAGGTTTGAAAACAACCAAAACAAAGGGGACTAAATCTCTTTTATATAATAGCAAATCAAATTTTCCTTGCAAATCTGATAGAAGAGTTACAAAGATGCCACAGTTACTGATATGGAAGCAGACTTTGATCCATTTTCTGGAAAATTAAATAAACTGAAGAAACTGATAGTGAATTCTGATTCCCTTTTCTCTCCTGAAATAGAGGCAAAAGATAATGCTATTGAAATGGTCTTTTCAATAGTTCAGTCTTTTGTCTATATTTTTTATTTTATTTTAATTTTGATGCAAGTGGCCCCAAATGCAAGAAACTTCTGAGAAACTTTTCATGCAGGCAAATCAACTGGTAGCTGTTAGGGATTAGAGGACTTTGCAAGTCATTAGCCTGAAATAATTTCATTTTGTGGCTGTTTTAATAAAGAGGTCCAATAAAGGCATTGTTATCAAGCAATAAAATGCATGATTGAGTTATTACCTCAGGGAACTCCACAGGTGTATTCACAGACCAAATATGAGTAGTAGGACTTTCAAATGGTTCTAAAAAGCTGCTCTGAGTCTTACCTTGAAATACTCTGGAGCAGGACAGGATGTGTGAAAGCCTGACAATCAGCATGCTCTGGGGTGTAATTCCTGGTTTTGACAGTGCATTATGACTTCTGGCCTTGCTATGATGACATTCAGAGCCCTTTAAAGTAATATAAGAATTCTTTTTCATGTTTCTGTTATGTCAGTAAAAAGGTGTCTATTTATTTCAGAGGCAGTAAAACTTTACTGAATTTATAACAATATATTGTTTTGGCTACAGTTATAGTCTAGCATTTGCAATTTTTCTATTTGTTTCAACCATATGAAAGAGTTCTTGGGACTGGAAGTAACATATGGTAGCATGAATTTTAGCTACACTTTTATTTTTTTGACAAATCCTTTTGTGTCCTTGTTCATATTCAAGTAGTTAAATACTTATCAAAATACTTATCTGGAAAGGAATCTAGAGAAATCCTATGTACATTCATTATAATGGTTTAACTTGTGGTTTTTTTTTTCATGCCCTAAAAGTAAATGGGAATTCAGAGAACAAAAGGTATCCTTTAAATATACCCCAGTGATGAGCTGTGCTGACAGCATCCTGAACTTCAGCTGTAAATATGAATATAAAACCCAGAATAGTATTGAGTTTATGAATAGGTCTGTTCCTAGGTTCAGTTCCTGCATTCAGTTGATTTGCAAAACTTCCAAAAGCTTTCTGAATCAGGTGTCCCAGCAAACCTGTGGGCCAAAACGACTGAATTGGAATATGGAAACTTAGAGACTCATAAGTTTCACTGAGCAATCAGTCTCTATCTGGAAATGACACATACTGTCAGAGTTTTGCAAATTCAAATGGGCATCCTGATGCACAGAACTGGGGCTTTGCTTCTTATCTCTATCTTGGTCCCTCATATCATGTATAATGTACAAGGAGAAATTGATTTGACTTCCCCTTGATGAGATGATTTAACATGGAAACTTATTCAGTTTACATTTGTATAGAACTTAGAATAAATGCCTTGAAATGGTTGTCAGACACTGCATGATGGGCTTTGTGGATGGTAAGAATTTGAGTACACCTCTCATAGTTGATACTAAAAGGTGCAATATATTACAGGAGAATCTTGGGATCTCTTTTGTATCTTGTGCCATTGGATTTACCCACTTTGTGGAAGCAGCACGGTTAGCGCTTTGAAACTGTTTTTAAGCCTTTAAAAAGTTTTCCCCACATACTCAAAACTGGATATATGATTACCTTATTTTTTAAAATTACCTTAATTATTACGTGACTTTTTTCAGTTGTGGTGATAGCGCCAAAACAGTACCAGTGCACACAGATGGGTGTGAAATACAGAACTGAGCACTTGAGTGGGTTTTCAGGGAGGTGAATCCCTCAAGAGCCTTCCCTAGGTAAATATGTGTTTCTGTGAGCAAATACGGCTCCTCTATCAAACAGGTCTTTGAGGAGGCCTTTATATCTTGTCACACATTCATTGTGGGCTGTTCCCTCTAAAGTCAGCTTCTGGTTTCAGTGCATGCCTAATCTGTCTCTAGGCATCGTGGTATTCACTATTCTTCTAAGATTCACTGGAAAAACAAGGATAAAGGGTGTTGGGTTCTTCTTGCCACCTGTAATAATGTTTCTTCAGCTGGGGGATAAGTTTCTCTTACCTCTGTGAATCTTAAAAGTAATAAATACTGCTCTTGGATGTCCAGTTACTGTTCTGTCTCTCTTGCAGCATTACCTAGCCGTATAATACTTTTTTTCTTTTTTTTCAAAATTAGAAAATTGTGTTACTCCATTAAGAATGGAAAGCAATTATGATAGGAGGCTGTGATTTCAAATTCAGCTGTGGCACAGTGTTTATAAAGATACTTTCTTAGTGCTGGCCAGTTCTGCAGGGTGTAAGATGTCCCACATTCTGAATGATGGAAGAGCAAAACCAACAAAATATGTCATTTTAAATCAATGTTTTACTTGCCATGAAGAATTTTTGCCTCTTAGTTATGATGTCCATGTCCAGGTGTTGGAATGATGAATTACTTGTCAGTAAAATTGTCTTATTAACGTTTAGGGCTTGACATGATCAGTGGTCTCAGACCTAGGGGAAGCTTAACAAAGCTTGAGGAGAAGGATGTACTACTGATAGTGGGCATAAAGAATTCAGAATTTACAGGCCACAGGGACTTTGGCAGAATTCCCAAGGTAAGGAAGAAAGTAACAAAGCCAACTCAGCAACTGGTGCAGCTCTGCTCTGTGTGTGGATTGGTCTCTTGCACACAAGGTGAAATAACCTATTTGGGGACAACAGTTATACCTATTTTTTAGGCAGAGAAAGAGGAAAAACTTGAAGACAGCTTTTTTCCAAAGATATTTTCAACAATCTTCAGGAAGCAATCTATAGAGGAGTGTTTTGTTTATAAGCACAGGCATTAAACTGGCACAGCTGTTAAAATTTATATTTTTGTTGATATGCTGAGTAATGTGGGATATGGTGCTTTTCACAGTCACCCATTTGCTGTTCCTAGTTTAGTGCTTTTAATCCAAGCGGATTCAATTTTGTTGAATTTGCTGTTTCTAGCAGAAGTATGTTTTTCTTTTCTGTTTCCCACAGACACTTTCCTCAAAATAGCTACTGAAGCTTCAGTTTATACAGAAGTACTTGACACTGTCAGTTCCTGTTAGCATGAATTCAGCATATTTGTATCCACAGACAAATAGATAATATTAAACCATTTAGATAATGTTAGACCAGCCTAGTGATGTTTCCTGTTATTTATAAATTGTTGCACAGAATGCTTCGAAGGGGGGGAAAAATACTCATATGAAAATAATTTTTTCAAAGTCAAAAAGTTGACTTTTTAATATACATTTTTAAGCCCTTATGTCTAAAGCTGAGTTTAGATTTCACAAGAGCCTTCATATCACATTTGTTAAGTTGAGGCAAATTCAGGACAGAGCTTTATAATCAGAGTAACCCATGAGTAGATAGTTCTCTAATAAGAAATATTCATAAAAAATATTTTTATTCATTGTGTCTATGTCGAACTGTTTCTCTGTGCAGGCTAACCCAGACCTCAGGTTTTTTACCTTAGAAATGGTGTGGATGAGAATTGCCTCTTCTGATTGCAGGAAATCAGTTTTCTACCTTGTCAACCCTGCCCTCTGTTCTGAGGTTCTGCTGCAGAAAATCACATCTTGGGTACCTCAGCATCCACTGGTGCCAATTCCTTCACTGATCCCCACCTGTTCCAGTGTCTGCCCATGTCAAGGAGCATTTAGTGCTCTCCACTCTTCTAAACCTCCAAAATTAGTGATTTCTGTAAAGATTCATGGCTTTTGCTCTGCATGGAAACATTCACATCTTCACCTGTGTCATCACATTTATCTTTTGCAGCCTTTTTCTAAAAGTCAGAAATACCCTGCACCTTGAATGCTTCCCGTAGCATTCCAAGGGCTCCATGGGCTCTGTGAACTCTGCCTGGTGCCTGAGGAGTGTTTGCTCTTTGCTGGCAAGGCAGCTGATTTTTACAATGATCCTCTCTGTACATCAAGGAACTGAAGAAATGGAGATTATTTGAAAATTGGACCTCCTTGCATTTCTTTGAGATATAAGATCCCCTGGCCCCGTGTTAGGAATGTTTAGTTTGTCTAGATTTTTAGGAGTTTTGCAGAGGCTAGCTTTGAAAATTTTGCTTATCATATAAGCAAATCTCTCACCTAATCTCTCTCAGTTTCTGTCAAGGGTTTGTCCTCTGCTTTGCTCTAGGGCAGAGTTAATTTGTGCATGAATTCTGTGTTTACTTTTATTATAACTCCTCACCTTTCAATTTACCAGAGCATGAATTTACTTTCACGAGGTGGGGGTGGGGGGAAGGTGTGGTCTGAGCAGTTTCCCAGGCATTGGAGCTGGAGTTAAGTAACTTCAAAGATCTCATTGAAATGTTGACCTTCATGGAAGAAAATTCAGAGCTGTGACCTTGAGGCCAGTGAATACCTGAGATTGGAAGGAAATTAAAAAACACAGTTTATTTCAAATGTTAAAATTTTGAGGATCTAACCTTCCTTAGTTGTAAAATTCTCTGAACTAGATGTGAACTGCAATACCAAATCTGACTTTTGTATGTGTTTATTTCAAGAGCAGAAATGTTCATATTTTGGCTCAGAAACTTTTCTCTCGTTTATTTTACCAGGTAATGTTTTGTTCAACTGAAGTCTAAATCCAAACTATTTATTCCTTGTGTTGCTTTTTAAAAAAATTTAATTAATTCGTAGCTGGAGCTAGTTAGATGACAGACAAGTGAACTAAAAGAATTTGATTTTTTGGACTTAATACAGTAACAATTAATGCAATTTTGGGTTTAAGATTTGCAAAGTCAGAAGCTGGAACATTCTTCTTTTCTACAGTGTATAACAAAAAACTTCATATATGAGGTAATAATATAAAATTAAATGATGAAGGGCTTTTTAAAGCTTTTTTGGTTTTTTTTTTAAACAAAGTTTAAAGGAACACTGAGGAATGAAGGGCTTCCTGCAGTTGCTGGAAGTGCTGCAGAGAGGAGCTGAAGAGAGCTGCCTTTGCACATGCCATTCTGTCAGCGTCAGCTTTTATATGTAAGGATGAGACTTTGTGCAAACATGAGTCAGGAAATTTGGTTATGGTATGTTAAAAACGAGGTCAC
>VZTZ01031803.1:10860-34890 GCA_013400955.1 Drymodes brunneopygia
ATTTTTGAAAAAAGATGTTTAGCTTTGACTTTGCCACTTCATAATGCAGTGAGTTTAACTATGTTCCTATGTTTAAAATAAGAAGTTCCATTCTTATTTTAAATCAAATTATTTAGCATATTATGGTTAAAAGCACCATAGTTCTTGTTGCTCTGACTTTCATCAGTAGCACACAAATGTGGTGGTTTTACAGTGCCAAGGTACTGTGCTTCACTAAGGATTTGCCCTCATATAAGAACCCCCAGCAACATGCTGAATAGAGACTTTAGCAGTTCTACCACCCACCTCAAGTAATTCACTATCAGGTCTTTATTCAACTTTGGCTAATATATATTTCTCTTTGGAGCTGCCCACTCAGCCTTAGTGTGAGCACTTTACACTTTCTAGCTGAAAATAAGCTTGTTTTTTCAATTCTTATTCTAGATATTCTTAAAAACCCTCTGAATAATCTTGATTTTACTTATTAGAGAATGGGTAATCAATGAAAGAAGAGTTTTTTTACCTTTCTGCCTATTCCAATGAAGCATATGAAGGGGAAATAGAGCAAGTAGTGTCTGTATTAGGAAATAAATGAAATTCAAACTAGAACCATAGAATGGTTTGGGTTGGAAAGGACCACAAAAGTCAGCTGGTTCCACCCCTCCTGTCATGGGCAGGGATGCCTTCCACTAGACCAGGTTGTTCAAAGCCCCATCTAAATTGGTCTTGAACACTTCCAGGGATGGAGAAAGCCACAGCTTTTCTGGGCAACCTGTGCCAGGGCCTCCCCACTCTCACAGGGAACAATTTCTTCCTGATACTGAATGTAAACCTCCCCTCCTTCAGCTTAAGACTCTTACCCCTTTTTCTGTCACTACTGCCCTTGTGAAAGGTCCCTCTCCAGCTCTCCTGTAACCCCTTTAGGCACTGGAAAGCTTCTGAAAGGTCTCCCTGAAGCCTTCTCTCCTCCAGGCTGAGCAACCCCAACTCTCTCAGCTGTCAGATAAACAGGATTTCTGGCTGGAGAGCCCTGGAGGATCCTGTACAAGTAGCGTCCCTTAGGCAGTTATTCTAGTGATCATCAGGAATTACTCTGTTCCCTGGATTGCTAGTTAGGACTAAGGATTATCTTAATTAGAGAGTTATGGCAGGTTTTAAAGGCCAAGATCCAAATAGGAATTTATAACCTTTGTAGCTGATGGTGGCATTAGTTGGAGGGATGAATCAGTGGCTGTGTTCCTGTGGGGTGTCTGGATGCTACACAGACTGCAGCTGGGGGAAAAGAAAGGTGGGGAAGAGAGAGGGTGGAAGTTCTGCATTCCAGGGCAGGAGTCATCTTGCAGCTGAAGGTGAGCTTAGAGAACTTCTGAGCCTCATCCAAGGCACTTGATATTTCATTTTGCCATTAAGTACAAAGCAGTGTAATACTCGAATCTGAATATTTAAACAGTTTACAAACACGTATTTATTCATCCCAGGAAGAAAAAAAGGTGGTGTTAGTTAATTATTATGTGTGTCTGCTAAATGTAAGAGGAATTTGTAGGCCACAGACAAGATCTGGATTTCTGGAGTTTCTGTCAAAACCCACGCCTCTCATAATTGATAAAGTTGGTAAACTCATTATTATGAGCAGCCTTGGGAAAACATCTGAGTTGCCTAAATTCATATTGTTCATATTATTATCTCTGGGTAGCTGCTGGTTCAAGCCAGCCATGAAAGATTCAAATTTAATTAAGGCTTTTCACAATTCTGAAGCACATCTTGCTCATAGTGAGCACATCAGTTAAATATTACATTCCTTTTGGACACAGTAGGTTGTCTGTAGTTTCACATACAGAATGTAGGTTAAGAAATTTACAAGGGATATTGTCTCTGAGTACAACAGTTCTGCCAGAGATTTTTCATTTTATTTGAAATGCAAATCTCAGATTAGGACTTATAGTGTAAAACTAGCTTAGCAAAATGAATTTCAGGGATTCAGACAAGTTTGCTCTGTCTGCACTTCCTGGAAGATCTTATTACTTAGGCAATTATAACAAACAGGGTTGCAATATCTCTGTGGGCTGGGCTTTAAATTAGTATGAGCGTGTGCCTTAGAGGGGATGATAATTTAGACTTATGTCTGCTTAACAGTAAAACTTTGGCTATTAATAGTGAGAAATTTTTACTGATCAGGCAAAAAAGTAAATTATTTTCCTCCTAGAGACCTGAAAAGGTGAGTAGCTTGGTTCTTGCATTTTGCTGGCATATAAATTAATCTAATAAGTCCTGAAAGTTAGAATTTGCTAATATTAAAGCTTGTACTGTAATGTTAGAAGTAGCATTTGTTCAGTCCTTACCAGAGCTGAAAAAACTTGGTTTTTAAAATAAATGTATATATTTTCATAAGGAAATAAGTCATGATGTTCTACATCTGTTGAGGTCATTCAGGAATGAAAACTGTAAAAAAAATTGTGATTAAAATACCAGCAAATAGATAGATCCTGCTTGAGGAATTGATACAGGTGCCTTGTTACTTAATAACATTTTTAAAAGAATCCACAGTTGAAGATATTTTTATAGAATTAGATCAGAAATGGTCACTGAAAGCCCAGGAAATCTAAAAAGCTCTTTTCACAATAGTGCTCAGAACAGCCAAAATGTAAGAAGGAAATGTCTGGGAAAGTGAGATTTGCCTGGAGCACAAGCAACAGGTCTGTCTAGAAAAAGATGTCAAGCAAGTAATATTACATTATCTCTCCAGAGCAAAGAACATTGCTTTTATTAATAAATCGTTGTTTGATCAGCAGATTTTGCTATAGCTTAATGCAGTTAAGCTGCAAATACACTGTGGGTACAGGTGAGAAAACAGGCTGGCTCTGGAGGCAGGGAGGAGATAAAAGATTTACTTCTGGTGGAGTTTTTCAGCAAAACTTTCTGGGTTTTGCCAAGGCTCTGATGGGAGGTTTTTCTGTAAGTGAATTTTCAAGTCTGTAATGCAGTGTATCAGCATTTTCTGTGCCTTTGTCACTGCAGATGGTGAAATACTCTATCAGATGTTAAGAAGAAATGTAGTCCTGCGTTTCTCGTTTGAACAGCCATGTGCTGCTCCAGCCCACGGAGCAGTAGCTTTCATCACAAATAAGAGCATGGAGTGCAACCTAGAAATAGAAACTCTATGCTTTATTTCGCATTTTCCACTCTTTTTCTGCCTTCTAACTCTGAGCCAGAAATCTGCTGCCCTGATTTCCCTGGACAGCTGGTGGCCATGCATTTCTGGTGGCACGAGGAAGCCTCGGTGCCCCTCTGGCACCTGTTTGCTGTAGGTGGATTTCCTGTCACTGAGGTGATTATTCCCCGTGGTATGGCTGCTTTGAACTAGAGGAAATACTGCATGGAAGGAGGATCATTGCAGCTGTGAAGTCTTTGGTGGCCTGTGATGTGGCAACTCAAGATGGAAATCTCCCAAAAGACAACAAATGGAAGCAGCAGGATCAGGGGGAGTGTCTGTAAAGTTCACGTGTGAAAGAAAGCACTCTGAAATTTTAAGTTTATATCAGCTGACTTAATGACTTTCCAGATTATTCCAAGCACAATTCGTGTTATTTCCAGTGCCATTAAATGGAATATTTGGGTGATGTGTACTTTGGTTAAATTTAGCCTTGCTCGTACTTAAAAGATTATTTTGACAAAAATGGAGGGACCAAAACCACCCATTTGTTTACATTAATCTTAGCCTTGGGTGACACTAAAGATGAGGCATTCTCACATTGCTCTTCAGATCAATGTGATCTGAAGTTAAATCGTGGCTTACCTGCTGTGACAAGCTATAAATGGTAGAGTTCAAATTAGAATGTTGCAGTTTCTGACTCATTCCTGCCTCTGTCTCTCTAGATCCTGGGGTTGTATACATTAACTGGAATCAACATAGGGTGCTGATAACACAGATGTTATTAATAAATTAGCTTTCTTTGTGTATATTTCACCAGCACCATGGAGAAAAGCCCGTGTCTCAGGATTCTTGGTTTTCAAGGGAAGAAAATAATTTTTATTTGATGGTCCAAATTTTCATTGTAATATTTATTTCAATTCGAACTATTTGAATTCTTAGCACAAGTAATCCCATGATAAACACAGATTAGTGGCATTTCAACAGTACTGAAATAATAGCCCCACAAACATGGGCCCATTGCCCTTCCACTTATCCACAACCTGAGTTATTTGAAGGATATCTGTCTATTGTCAGACAGGTGTCTTCAGTGATAGCTGTTAAAACTGAACAGTTTTAAATCACAGCTCTTACAACTTGCTGTATAAGAAGACTGAATGCCAAAAGCCTGAATTGCAGCCTTCATGGAGCAGGAATCAAAATACTGTGACCCTTTGTGGGCTTTGTGAGTGCTCTGAGCTGTGTGTTAGAGCCCTGTGAATCACATGCACAGGAACCATCCCTGTTTCCTCACTGTGTGGGTGCTGGCCTCATGCTTCAGCGATGCAGTGATGTGCAAAAGGGCCTTATTCCAGAGGGGATTTTTTCACTGGCTGTGAAATGGACTGCATAAATTCTTCTCCCCTTTGAAATGTCATCTGTTGGCAGCAGCGGCTGCTGCTTGACTTAGAGTCCAGCAACACCAACTCACAAGCAGAGACTCATTTTGGAGGATTTTTCTTCTTTTTGCTGTCCCTAATGTCAGATGGTAACATGAATGTATTTAATCCTGTTTTAAAGCAGCAGCAGTAACTTCAGAGAACTCATACCTGGAGCATTTTGGTTATTTGAACAGAAAGACTTTTATTTTCAGTGTCATGAAAGTCGTGGTGGAAAGATTGAATGGGGACATAGAAAGGAGGGGTGAAAACTATTTTAGAATTTTCTTTACTCTTAAGGCAACAATCAAAATCAGAGCTTCTACAGATTTCTGCTTATAGGCTAGATATGTTTTGCCCCATGTCTTCATTCCTTCATTGAACCTCAACCGATCCTCCTTTTTTCCACACAGAGGAAAAGGCTGAAATGCACTGAACTTTGAATCTAGGAAGCCATTGTTAAGAATGAGGAGCAGGGGAACCTTGGACTTCCAGTATTTGAAATTTGTTGGGGTTTTTTTGCACTTGCACTTCACCATTTTAATAAAATCTCTTTAAAAAAATGAACCGGAACTCCCAAGTCATCTATCAAGAATAGGAAGAGTTTTGTTAATTTTCTTATTACTAGACTGTATTTTAGGTACTGTGGACTTTTTTTTTTTTTGTGTGTGTGGCTTAATGTATAATGTGACAGTGAAATATATTTTCTATCAGGTTATTTAGTGTAATACACATGGTTTATTCTGTCTTTTCAGTAGAGGGAGTAAAGATTTGAAGAAACCCCAGATGATGGCTTCTGATGCCACCCATATGCTGGAAGCAGCTTTGGAGCAGATGGATGACATCATTGCAGGTACAACAATGCTTTGTTTTACACCATACTGTCTTGAGATTTAACTATGTCTAGTTTACTTTTTAATAATTATTCTCAATTTATCAAGTTCTCTGACATGCAAATGTCACTATTAACACTCTGGTTCCATAGCTATGTGGCGAAAACTAAAATACAGGAAGTAAAAGAAACACTACAATTTCTCCTCAGGTGAATATTGAAGTGAGAGAGATTTACTTTGCTTTAATTCTCACATATCCTCAGTCATGTGGTAACATTTTATATTGCATGTTAGTTTTTTATTTCAATGTATCTGTAAAAAAAATTTCACCAAGGCTTCTGGTTAGCTGGATAGTATGTAGTTGCATTTTACACACACACATATATAGATATATAAAAATATACACAATTTTCTTTATTTGTGATGTATTTATTTCAAACAGTTTGCCTATTAATTATCTTCATGAGCTTTTTGTTGAATTTTATATCCAGAAATGGAGCTGCAAATTGTTTTTCACATAGCTGTCCACTAGAAAGGCATATGATGCAAGAAGAATTAGCTGTCTTTTGGTGCTCTCATGGCAAGGCAATTAAAAGATTCTCTCTCCCTGTTATGGCATGCCAGAAGAGAAGTTAATTTCTGTGGTTAGGCCTGGGTAGCCTTGGGGTTTGTGCTCACACTCCATTCAGTCGGAGCTCCTTAAAGGAGTGTCAGGGTAGGGCCATGATCTCACCTGAGCACAATGGGAAAGAATTCACCAAAGCTTTATAAATCTAAATAGTGACACCCAAGCTGAGCCTTCTTCCCTGGTGATGAAGACAATGACATCAGCCTCTTGTTGCTGCAGTTGTGCTGTTTCTTGATCTTCTTTCTGCTCTTCCGGGAAAGCTTTCTGTCTAGAGACTCATATGGAGCTTTAATGTCACCATCAGGCTGGATCATTATCCAGGATTTTTAGTTTAAGCAATCACTAGGGTTTGGTTTGTTTTGGTTTTTGCATCCTCATATTTTCATCCTTTATTCTAAATGTGCAAGCTTTAACAGACTGCTGAGAATTGTAAATGTGAATATGGGATAGATATAACTGAAATAACTTTTCACACTGATGGAACAAATTCTAGGCAAATAGGAAAAATCACACATATATTTCCTTTTCCTGAATAAAAAACCTCATTCTGACAGCATTTTAACCTATTGAGGTTAATTGGGATTTTATTTTTTCACACCTTACAAAACACATAGATAGGGAAGCATTGAACTTCCCACTGATGTATAAGGAGAGAATAAGAAAAGTAAGTCCCACACCATAATTCCTAAACTAGAGAACTATAATACTTTTATAACCTCTGCAAGCCTCAGGATGCTGTGGAACCTGTGCTTAGAAATCACCTGCACACCAGTGGAACTCAGTGTCTCTCTTCTGTGGTGATTTATATACCACTCTGCATGCTTTGGCAATATCATGGGTGCACTGATGGTTCCACTCTTGAGGTAAAAAAAAAAAAAAGGAAAAGGATTGCCCTATTAAAATTGATATTCAGATTAGACACTTTTTTTTTTTTCCAGGAGCTATCAGCTGTGAGGCTAGTCCTGGGTGAGAGAGTAGGTGCTTAGTGTTGGATGTTTTTTCATGGTGTGGAAAGATAGCCTCATAATTTGTGGCATAACTGATTAAATGGCAATCTATTGCAGCCTAAGAAAATAATATTTTGTTTCTAAGCTTCATGCTAGAAAAATAATTGAGTCCAGAAGACAGCTTTCTTTTTTGTTGGTTGGTTTGTTTTAATGTTCCTTTCCCTGCTCCTTTTTCAGACTGTTTGTGCCATACCATTTCAGGGTTTCATCTTGATAAATAAGGAATAGAATGAAGTTTTTCCAGGCTTTTAAACAACATCACTTTTACCCCCATCACTTATCTGCCTTGGTGGTAGAGGACAGTGATGCAGAGAAGCAAAACAAATGTTGGACGAGCTATTCAGTGGAAATCAGCTGATCACAGCTGTTCTGTGGTGGTGGTGACCAAGCTCTAAACTAAAAAGATTCAGGCATGCCAGTGACACATGAAGTTTATTTCCACAGTGCATGGGTGGTCACGAGCAGATTGGCAACCTCTTCAGGAGAGTTGACTTTGTGACTTTGCTTTACCTATATTGTCAGTCTAATGTCCACTGATAGGCAGTATAATACGGAAACAGGCTTATATAAAGGTATCCAATGGGAGAAGAAACAAAACCTTTCCCAGACAGTGCATCTGTCAAGCCTCATCAATGGTAATTGAATGCTTCCCATATGATTTCAGAGTTATATCTACCTGAACTAATAAAGAAACATACTGATTTATTCCTTTACTCAATTGTTTGGAAAGGTTGTTTGCCTTATTTCTTTATTATTTTCCTTTGCTAGGAATAGATAAACCTTTTTAAGACAGATTAAGTCTGTTGTCATTCTCCTCTAGCCAATGTTCTGTGTGTTCCAGAACTGTGTTTCTTGAATATTCTGGTATGATTGAAGGACCAAGTACATCTGCTGGAGTCTATACTTGGATACAGTTATTATCTCAATTTGTCTGAAACTGAGGAACAGAATGATTATTCTAGTTTGATTCTCTCTAATTCAATCCAGTAAGCTTCTGTATGCAATTTGGGCAGGGACTGGAAAACAGGAATGGTCTCTTAGCCTGTATGGTGAGAGAAAAAATAAGATAGAAAACCCCTCTGAAAGGGTTTTGTAAAACTCTGCTGAAACAAACCAGGACTGAGGTTTCTTCAAATATGAGAAAAATCATCAGTATAAATGCAGCTGCTGTTTTGCTGGAAACAGCAAAAAATCAACTGTTAAGAGCTTGTACTATTTCAAATCACTGTATCCAGATTCCGTGGACATCTCCAGGATTCAAAGACCAAAGTTAAACTTCATGGCTGATGTAAACTTAGGCAGCTGATGAAAAAGATGTTCTCTTTCGGAATGAGGCCTCTGGGTACTAGGAGAGCCACACACTTCTCTTGGCCTCAGAAACTGTGTCTTTAGGCACAAAATTAGTATTAATCCCCTTTTAGAGAATTGAGAAGTTCAGAGATGTATTTCTGACATTGCTTAACTTTTGATGCTTGAGTATAAATGTATATATATACATACACATATATACATGCAAAACCAGCATCCTTTCTGTTTAATGAGAAAACAGTCCTCATTTCTTTTATTTGCTTTATTACCATTAAAATATTAGATTGTGGCCTTATCCTTTAGGGAAGGAACTGGGTATATGCAAATATATGTTGCAAGTATTTAAAGATTTGCACTTTTAGCCTTCCAGCTCCAGAAGTCCTACCCCTTGCTCCAAGGGGTAACATCTCTCATGCATGATTGTGATTAATCCAACCAAGAAGTCCCACTGCAGCCTGTGCTCATTCTCAGTGCTACACAAAATGTATTAGTGCTCAGACAGCATGAGGGGAGGGTTGTGAGGCAAGATTAACAAATTGAATTTCACTGGGCCTGATCAAATTTGACAGATAGGTCAGTGTTCCCAAGTCTTTTATGCTCCAGTACATCTGTACTGATAACCCGCACTCATAGCTATATAAATTGGGGACGCTAAATGATTAGCCTTATTTGACTAAAATAGCAAAAAGAGCTAATGTGATTGTCAGTGAACACCTCTTATCCATTAGCTGGAGTGACTTGCACTCCAAACAGAGGCTTCCTCTAAAGAAAGCACCATATATCAGATCCGTCTACTCATTCTTCATTTGAGGTGCGTGACTTTGGCATTGCTTCCCTCTGAGCTTTAACCAAGTCATTACTTCTCCTTTTATTCAGCTTTTTTATTTTATAGAACTGTAGATTTTGGTTATTTTTCTTTGCAATATATCCTAATAAATTAATACAGTTTTTATTTTACAATTATTTTATATACAACTGCTTCTCTCCATCATCAATTTGTAAGTCCATTATTTCCCTTTGTGATTAATTGTAAGGTCTAAAAACTCTTGCACAATATAGTCTGCTGCAGCTCCAGAGTCTCTTCAAATTCACCAAGTCATCAGTGTAATTACTGAGTTCCCTTTTAACCAGAGCTCCTGCAATTATTGCTCGCTGGAAAATAATGAAAAAGTTAAATGTGTTATCACATGGGTCTGTACTAATATTTCAGTATTAGCACAGAAGGATTAAAAAGTAAATACAATTTAAAAGTTGGGCAAGAAGTTGTCCAAGGAATACTCATGTTTGAATTCCCTTCTCCTGAGGGGGCAGAGTGTTGGTGTTCAGTTCATGACTTTGGATGCTGTGTTGGAAACCCAACCACTTCCCGAAGTCTTGCTGGAAAAGGGACCTCCAGAGAAAATTGTGCTTAAAAGATAAACAGGTTTTTAGTTCAAGTTTAATATATTTTACTCATGGGATTTACCAGCCAGAATTTGAAGGAGGTCCTGTGTCCTGGGTTGACTATATCACCTCTAATAAGTGATCAGAACTTGGATTCTGAATGGACAGAAAAGAAAAAATACTGCCACTCATTTGAATGCTTTTGGATGGACTTTAGGTTTTGTGAAATAAAGTTTTCACTGAGTTGCTCCATAAATGAAAGGAAATCACAATATTTCCTGGTGACCTCATCCTTTACCCCTGAATAGCCACATGTCATCACAGGATTCATTCAGTCTTACAGCACTTTAACTGAAGAGGATGGGCACCTCTCTTCTGCTTCATGAGGGATTGAAATTGTCCAGATCAGACAGAGAGCACTTAATCCTATTTTTGTGTGTGTGTTGGGGAGGTGCTGGTGGGTCTCATTTGAAGTCCATGCTGGGTGACATGCAGCTGATGGGCACAGTTGTGACTGTGTAGGACGGCTAGAATATAGCTTTTATTTTTTCTTTTCAGTTTGTACACTTCCAAATGGTTTTATATTTTTATCACTTAAATCCTAATCAAGGTTCACAATGCTTTCAAATTCAAAGTTTGGTTTCTATAGTAAAGGTATAGAGCTTTTTGTAATTTTAATAGGAATCTTCACAGAGTTTCACTTCAGAGCACTGAACTGACTGTAGTTAAAATAATGAGAGAAACAGAACTATTTAAATACAAAGAAATTTCCTCCCTTGAAGATCAGTGTAATTGGACAACAACAGTTGCAGTGGTTTTCTTGCATTTTCTAAATAAATTACGATTGTGCTAAAAGGCTATGCTTCAGCTATGATTAGTGCATTTCTTTTTTATTTTCAGTTCTTTTCCAATCAATGATTTAGGCTGTTTTTCTGAACAGAAGAAATAATACCTCTAGAGCACTTTTTATCTTGTTACTGCTATACATTATGTAAAGTGAGCATTTGTGAAGTTCTAATGTAGTGGTTTTTTTAACCATTAACTACAGTGTGTTTATGCATAGATCTTATAGCAATAGAGATCTGAAAAAGGAAATTACATAGAAAATTATTTGAAACGAGGTCTTTGATAGACAAATATGTAACTTCCTGCCATAACAGTTCCAGAAAATTATGTGTCAGGAATGATGGGGAAGGGAAAGATAAAAATTGAGTATGACCTCTAACCATCTAGGATATTAAAGGAGGAAATATAAAAGCTTAACACAAATCTTTATGGTTTATGATTCATGGGGTTTTATTTTACGACACTTAAAACTTGTTTTAGGTGCCGACATTTCTCTTCAGACACTCGACTTCAGAAAAGCTGATTAGTTAATTCCTTAGATGTCAACAATAACCTATTTACAGCAATTAAAAATATTTAAAAGATTTAAAAATGTACCAGTTCATTGTGTTTCTGTTTACTCAATTCATCATTTTTATGTCAGCTCTCTGTGGCTTTGCTTTTCATTTTGTTAACAACACCTAGAACAAGTGTACACATTTGAATAACCATTATAGCCATTTGTTACTTCAACCAGCTATTTATTAAGGCTTTTGCACGTCCTGTAGCCTTCAGGTGAAGATCTTGCATAAGCATCCAGGTGCATTTTTGGTCTGTGTTTTAAAAGCATGTGAAAATCAGGGNCCGTGGGATATAAAATCTGAGACACAAAGGCCCTTTTGTGGGTTGTATGATGTGATCTGTTTTTCAGGACATGAGTGAGTCAGTTGTTTAACAGGCAAGTGAACAGATTTCTAAGATTTAAATTTAAAGAAGTTTGATATCATTAAATTCCAGATTGTATCGTATTGACTTCCTTTTTTAAGGCAATGAAATTAATTTGAGAGTCTTTTTAAAAATTAAAACAGTGTAATCTTAATGAAGCAAGTTTTCTTTATTTCCTCACAAACTGAATGCTCTTACTACTGCTTATTACAAACAATTACAGATTTTGTACTAAAAGCACTGTTTTACTTAGACTACTGACTTCACTGGCCCTAAACACACTCCTTTTTATGTGTCATTAAAAAAAAATTAAAAAGGGAAAATTCTTGCGAATATTTTTTATTCTTTAATAAATGTGTTGATCCTGTTTGTCCTATGCAATGAAGACTCAGCCTCAAACCTCCATTGCAGCTGCATAATCTATCTTCCTTTTTTTCACCAGGCTGCTTAGCTTGTGTTTCTGGATAGGAGAGGTCTTCTTGGTGTGGCTGTGTATGCAGTCCCTAAATGTGCTGCACATCACAGCTCAGCGTCTAGAAGCATTAAAAATAAAAGTCTGAGTAATTACACATGTAATTTGCATAAGAAATTATAGACACTTCTTGGAAATTGTCTCAAAGATTCCACGTGTGATTGTAGGTAGAGCTCAGCTGAAAATCATCTCAGCTGCGTGAAGCTCTCATCTGAATGTGGTCATTAGCATTTCTAGGCTTGGGAATTTTTTCCTAGGGCTTCCTGTTAATCCAGCTTAATAGTTACTTTTCCCTGTAGTTAAAGGTCTAAAAGCAGGGATTTGAGGAGAAGTTAATGTGAGCTGTGATTCAAAACACACCATTTGTGATGTATTCTGCATTACATGAGAAGAAAGGACTGTGTGAGCTCCCTCTTCACTCATTTTGCAGGAGGCTTAGGAACGAGGAGGCTGAAATACGTCCTGTCCAGCCCTTACTGCTAGTTTACATAAATTCACATTTTCAAGGCTGTCTTCATGAGGAAAAGAAAACTGTGCTTCAAAGAAAATTGCACTTTGTAGTATTGAAGGAGAGAGGAAGAACTTGGACAACATATATGCTCACTGAGTAAAAATTCAGGTAAAAATGTGTTCTCTAGCAGTGCAATGATTGACTGAAAGGCCAGAGGAAATGTATGTTTATAACTTTATTCTAACTACTGTTGGTCAGATGTCAAAATTTTTACTCATGAATATTTCAGCTTTATAGAGAGTCATCCTTACCCAGCATAGATGAAGGTTTTGGAGTTTGCTATGGGGTTTTTGTTGGTTTTTACTGGTTTCTGATATAAAGGAGCCTTAGGACAGCAGTCTTAGGAAAATGTCTTTTTAACCACTGATGGTTGAGTTGTGCATTGCCTGGATTTTTTTTCAAAACTCGGCCAGTTTGAGAGTGAAAAAATTTAGATTAAAAGGGTGAATGCAGGGGATCAGAAGTTAAGATGCAAGGGAAAATGAGAGGCCAGACACAATATTCACTGCTAAGAGAGATGGAAGTTGAGTGATGGATGAATGCATACAACATAAACTGAGGAGAGGGGATTTTCAAGCTGGCAAGGCTTTTGCCTCTTTCTTTACTTGTGCTTAGTAACTTATTTTTGCAAGCTACCGGCAGTGCTATTTTCTGAATAGGTTATGTATTTGCCCAAAAGGAATGTTTCTTTGAAGCCATTCTGCTAAATGCAAGAATCTCTGAGAGAAAATGTACTTGCACGGTCAGGGTGTAAGAAATGTGTAACTTAAAAGTTGTTTTGCTTGTTTTATCACTTATTTTATTCTTTCTGCCCACATAAAATGTGCAGCTACATTTAACCTCCTTCACTTGCTGATTGTTTGGGGAGGACCGCAGTGAGCTACTTCGAATGTCTTCATTTCAGCACTCTTTCTTTCCTTTCTTTCCTTTCTTTCCNCTTTTTCTTTTTCTTTTTCTTTTTCTTTTTCTTTTTCTTTTTCTTTTTCTTTTTCTTTTTCTTTTTCTTTTTCTTTTTCTTTTTCTTTCTCATTCACAATGTATAATTGTGTTCTAGTAGTGTACTAGGAAACCTTGGTGTTGAGTATTATATAAACATTATGACAAGATTCCCCTGTGTCCTGTTCACCCCTGAAAAAGAAGTGAGGTACAGGAAGACTGTGACTTGCTCAAGAAAAAAAAGAGTCCTTTTGCAAGAGTTCAAAACTGCACTCATTTTTCCCGAGTGTTGACAAAATTCTGATGTTTTGAACTGCATTCTTCCCCTCTTCAGTTATGTATAGTAAAGCTACACACATATAAAGAGCTATTAATAGTAGAGAATACTGGTAACAAGCAGTGTTCTTTTGGCTCTGTGGCATTTCTTTTTCTGTTTATTTCCATTAACCTGCAAGGACATCCAAATTATTATACTGTCTGGTGTTAATGTTCATATACTTTGCAGCACAATGATGTCAAGGTTTAAAGCAATGCAAAGAAATACAATTATTTACTCCCATGCACTTCTGTTTTCCAGGGTGTGTTCTTGTCCTTCTGGTGAGCAATGCAATCCTACTTAATATGAAACTACATGGAAAGCAAATAAGAGAAGCAAGCCTGTGGTTCATTTCAATTGTAGCAGTAAATCAGGAAGTTTTCTGAATTAAAATTCTGAAATGAGCTCGGTATTTCTATATTTCTAGTACAAAGTGCATTATTTGTTGCATTCAAAGGAGTTCTCCATTTTGCATTGCAGCTGGGAGAATAAAAGGTACAATGTTAACAATCCATAGCAAACCAGTTTTAAAGCAATTTAGCATTTTGCAAAATGTGAGGATACAGAGAATTCTGTCAGTCTGAACTATCAGTTGAAAAGCCTGGGATAACTCTAGGATGCATATGGAGTATGCCCAGTCTCAGGAAAACACAGAATTCCTGGCTGGCTCTGCCTGTGCTCCAGCAATTTAGAATTTTTAACCTTTATAGAATAAACTTTCTTAAGGGTGACAGTCCATGTGTATGTATGTTATTCTCCTTAGTGTTTTGGTAGAGGCAAATCAAATAAAGGCATGCTGAAGTGTGTGAATATCACTGAATTTTCCTACAGAACCTGAGATTATTTTCTGTGTAAGGCAGATGTTGCCAGGAATGTTGCAGTCATGATAATGCAAGGGTTGAGGCAAGAGGTGATACACAGTGAGTCACTTGGACTGGTGAACAAAGATGTGACCAATACTGTCCTGGAGAAAGTTACAGTGATGTAGGTGTATATTTGACTATATAAACTATTTACCTAGTACAGTTAACTGAATTCCTGAACAATTGTTTCAGGTTTCATTTATCTTGGCATTTTTTTTCACATCTGAAGTATTGGTTTTGGGCCTGTAAGTTGATGTGATTTTGTTTGGATTGCATGGAATTTTGTTTCAGTTTTTTCTCTTGTCTATAAATGAAAAATATTAATACAAATATCATGAAAAAATCTATAGAGGATGCTCCTTTCAGTTTATCCCATTCCATAAATATTGTAAATTGCCAGTTCATTGAAAGGGTAGCCACCAAAGCTTATTATGGAATAGCTTTGAATCCTATCTGCTTTCCTAGTGTGAAAAGTGCTTGCTAAGCAAAAAGAAAATAGAGTTTTCCAAAAGAAAGAGAGAAATGACACAATAACCAAGGAATCAAATCTACTTATGAAGTCAGTGTCATATATCAGTTTGAGTGTGAATCTCTCAGAATGTAATAAGCCACTCTGGCTGAATGAAAAGATGTAATTGGTTATATGATCCAAATGGCCCTTACACAGTTTGGAAATCTGCTATTTTTAGTTTAATATAATCTACATTAGGAGATACATAAACAGAAACAATCTGGGAGCATAGAAACACATAAGAACATATCATTTAATGGTTAGAGACCACAAGTCCTGCAAACCAGTCAGTTGATCCTCCCCTCAAAAGGAAGTAATTCAGGAAGCCAAGGTTGATTTACGGGGTGAGGTTGTCTCGTGTGGCAGCCTTTGGAGCACCGGATATTAAAGAAACTTTATCTTGGACATGGTCTTAGCCAGAAATTGAGATGAGATCTTGCACTTGAGGTATTAAAATAAACTCATAAGCAGCGGAAGTCAACAGGATCAAACAGAATATTCTGAGTCTGAAAAGAGATTGAGGTAATATGAAATACTCCAGTAGTGAAAATGAGTGTTGCTTTCCCAAAAAAAATGAAAAGAAAAATCCTACTATGGAGCCTTGCAAAATTTCTAGGGAGGGCTTTTCATTATTTAAAACAGTCCAAAAAATGGATTGTATGGTAGAATTTGGGTCATTGAAAGAGTTTTTGAAGAAAACCTAGTTAATAATATTTAAATTTTCCCAAAAAGCTGTGAGTAAGGTTAAGCATTCAAAAAATGAGAGACAAAGTATCCTCCTTTTTCAAAAACTGGTTGACATGAGGAATAATATTACCATTAAATGACCAATTAGCAGTTTGGTTAAAAGCTCCTCTAGGTGCAGAAGGCATTTCTATGTCCTAGGACCTGCAGTGTTGGTGTATTCATGAGTTGTGTATCAGGCTACATGTAAAATGAAACACTGGGTTCAAACATAGTTTGCAATGCCCAGATCATGGTAGGTAAATGACCACAGCAGGCAAACTTACACTGCTTAATGTGAGGTAGTGTGCATTCAAGAAGAAAATTTGAATTCCTTATACATTGGTACATCACATTAGATACATCTGTTCGGGGAAAAAATAAACTTAGCAGATCATTTTCAAAGACCCCATGAAGATTTTTGTTCCTTTCATAACTACCGTGTAAACTATGTTAAACACAGGAGTAAAAAGAATAATAGTAAGGAAATTATTAAATTTCCCCTTTTGTACATCAATTATTCAGTCTTCTAATGATCACTAAATGCTATGTGGACCCAGTACACTGTGAATGATCAAAAACCTAAAAAAATCTTCCATGAAGTCGAACAGGAGGGGAAATTGTGACTGTTTATGCCCGAGAGAACATGAATGAAGACATGTGGACAATCTATTATGTACACGAGGCAATGAATTGTAAATAAAAACTTTAAAAAGGAGAGTGAATAGAACTTTTCTACCTGACTGGTTCTTAAAGGAACAAAGGCATGTTAAATGAAATCAAGGTCTGAAATTCAGGACTGAGAAAAGAGAGCTCATTTTAGTGTGTATCTCATTGAAACACACAGGGTTCTGAGACAAAAAGTTTTGGAGATATTAGAGTTTATATTATTTATAGTATTTCCATAAGTGAGTTATGGGGTTTTTTTGTGCCTGTTGTTGTTGAGAAAAATAATATTGATGTTGGAGGGAGAAAGTGCAATTTAGAGAGCTTTTTGTAGTTTATAGAGCTAGAAAAGTTTCATTTGCCATTTATCTTGCCAAATTTTGTGGGGTTGTTCTCTGTGGGAGAATTCTAAACCTGCTCATGGTCATTTATATTTTTCTAGAACTGGTAACATGATCTATTTTGATCCAAGTTTCTTGTTAAAGGGCAGCATCAGTCATTCTTACATTGCTTAGCACTGTGCTGTGTGGGACTTCAACGATGTAGCTGAGAAGTTAGTGACATCTCATGGTAACTGTGGAAAATTACAGGTGATTTGGGATAAGCTTTGGGGATTTATAATTAATTTATAATTAGCAGACATTGCAGATGTGATCTAGGACAAAATTCTTTTTTGATATGCTCCTACACACCACTTGTATTTAATTCTCCAGATTTCATGATTTATCTAGAGACTAATTCAAGTATTTCTAAGCCTGAAAGGAAGGTTTTCAGCCTAGAGTGAAGCTTTTCAGTCTGGAGTCCAGGTGTTGTAGCATGTAGTATCCATTAATTTGCCACCTAAAAAACAATTATGTAACACTATTGTCTCTCCTCATTTGGTTTGTTTCAGGCACAAAGTCAGCCACAGAATATGTTAATGGTGGGTACGATATTGTGTCACCTGCTCCATCGGTGTACCTGGGCACATTTCAGATTTTGCACCTCCTGGAAGATCTGAAGATGGCCCTGGAGATGCTGGAGGACCCTCAGGAGAAAGAAGCACTGCGGAACCAAATCCCGGGGGCCACAGCAGTGTGTCTGAGGGAATGGTTTGAGGAGAACTTGGTGAGCTGTTATTTGAGCTTTTCCATTTTGTCTGCAAACAGGGTTGGGTCAAGTATTTTCATACTTAAACTATTTTTATAATAACTGACATCTGCATACTTAGAAAAATGCGGGAGGTGGTGAGCAATCATAGAAAGCTGGGAAGATCACTGCTTTATGTGTTGATTGCTAAAGCAATGCAGATATAGGAGTATAAGAAGTTGATAAAAGACCTTATTTTGTCCTTGGACAGGGAAGAGATAGTAAAAATGAAGTACAAAAAAAATTGCCTTTTCTGTGGGTTTTTTTTAAATTTGGTTTTCTTTGTTTCACTCTCTCCTGGAGATAAAAAAATTATAACTATTTACAAAACCTTTAATTTTTAAACTATCAGTTTAGAATAGAGTGGCACTGTCTATGGAAGGGACAGATCCAGACTGGATGATCCTCCTTTCTTTTTCCTTGAGGCATTTCCTTTGCTATCAGTATCACAAATTTCCAAAGCATCCTGTATACCAGGCAGTGGGGGGAAATGCAGGAAAGCCTTTGATTCTGAAGGGGAGACATTCCTGTTGGGATAGATGGGGAATAAACAGCTGACTGTAGTGGAAAAGACTTACCAGGTGGGGAGCTGAGCTTAAGACAGACCTCAAAAGAAGAGACCCACTGGGTGTAAAGGAAGAGAAACACAACACTCCCTTTCCCAAACCTGCCTTTGCCAGGGAGTTCCTCATGAGTAAAACCTACCGGTCGCTTCCCCAGCTCCAGAAAAGTTTCCTTGATTAATGGTTTGTCTTCTGGCATTGTCAGTGCATATGAGTTTTATGTAATCGTGCTTGTAGCCTCTGGTTCAGTGTTTATTATCTGCTGTAGCTGCCATGTGCTGGCTGTAACCCGATGTTGTTGGAAAGGTGGCTGCTTTTGTTTGAGCTGGTCAGCTGCTGGCTCGTTGGCATTCTTCACACAGTGCAGGTTTGTGGCTGGAAAATCCTGTTTGGGCCCACATGAGAGAAAGGAACAAGAATTTGGTACCAGTTTCAAAAGCTAAAGGTGTAGGCAATGTTTAATTTGGATTTACAGTATTAGGTTTTGGGTTTAGATATCTTTAGGCCAGCTCTTACCAAATGCCTGCCTCATCAGAAATGATAATGATTTTTCTAATCTTTATGATAGCTAAAAGATGGGTTTAATGCATGAAAGACATAAATTTTCAGAGTTGTTTACAGTAGAATTGGACCTGTATCAAGAGTAGTATTCATTTGACAAAGCAATTGGGCACTCTGGATTCAGAACCAAGAAAACAGGGAAGATGGTTTGGAGTATCTCTAGTCCAATATGTAGAGATGACTGGTTTTAAAATATTTTGCACTGCTCTGCATCGAGTGAGGGTACTGCATAGCTGCTATGATTGTTATTGGAAAATGGGTAGTAATCTTATATATTTAAAGACCTTTCTTATATTTTTTTAAAATGCAAATAGTTCGCAAGCATGCATGTAATTCCTGTGGAAGAAATCTGATAAAATTCAACTTGTTTCAATGAAATGGAATCCGTATTTCATAGTTGTGTCCCATACTGAAATTTCCTTCATTCCAGCCCAGGGTTATGAAACATGACACTTAATATGTGTCCTATGTCAAGATAGTTGAGGTAGTAAGGTCTAAAGAATGAGAACTCTGCATCTCAATGAATCCATTCACACTGGAAGCCTCAAATGCAGTTTGGTGATCATTAGTCTATGAAATCCTGGAGTATCAATAAAAAAATCCACTCAGATGTGGCACATTCTCCAGTGGAATGTGCTCCAAAGTGCCTCTCCTAAGCATTCTGTCTAAAGTGTAGGCTAATGACTGAGCACAGAGGTATGGAGTATATTTTAATTGTTGCATTCAACTGAAACATCGCATCTAACAATGTTTAATATCAGTAGCAGTAACTGAATTGCAACAAACATCGTATGTGAGATGTCTGCAACAAACAGTGAATGGTGAACTGCTTGCTTTAAGATTTCGTTGTTTAGAGCTCTTATAGGTTTCATAATAGCTATAAATGGAGTGATTAATTCCACATCTGTTTATTTTTGAGGTCTGTGCACCTCCCTTTGGAGCTGGAGAGCTGCTCTAGCACGTAACTGAGTAGCTTCAGAGACTACAGCAATTCCTTTGTTTCTAACATTTTACTTGAACGGGCATCAAAAATATTCCCAAAGTATCCTAATCAGCCACACATTAGAAACTAAAGATACAAAAAGCCATTTCATGTTTAATTTAAAAGCAGATAAGTAGGCTTCTTTCAAGAAAAATGTGTTATTTTATGATTCTCCAATATGTGGTTGAAAGTTGTATTAAAAATCATTTCAGTTGCCATTGTTAATCAAGAATACAATGTGCCTAATGGAAATAATTTGAATGTGTGTTTTGCCACTGCCCCATATTGCTTTGCTGGGAAACCACAGAAAGGGAAGTCAGAAGGAAGACTTGAGGCTCATTCTTGCTGGATAGTATCAAACAGCAGCATTTGACTGCCAGCATTTGGGTTTGAGCAAATTATGGGATAAACGTCCCAATTATTGTCTGGCGTGCTCCTTCTGCGCTAGCAATCTTCATACCCTAATGCAGCTCCGAGAGCTCTCTGAGGCCCAGGGTGGGTGTCCCTGCTCTATGTTTGCCACACAGCAGGATCTGAGACTGCAGCTCAGAGGACAGACAGTGGCTGAATCTTCTTTGTGCTGTTTTTATTGGACATTGTAACATCTACAAACCAGAGCTCAGTTGTACCTACATGGGGAAAACAACCTCTGCAGAAAATTGCCCCTTTGCCTTATAGCTCAAGTAGCTTTGCAGCTTTGGGAATTGGCACTTAATGTGCTGAACTACACCTAGTGTTCAAATAAATAAATAAATAAATAAAGGCTCCGGAGTTTAGCCTTTGGTCAGCTTTGAGGCACACGGGTTTATCACTAATGAGTCAGGAAGTTTCTGTGATGATTACAGATACTAAAGCTGATCCCACCTTCCTTCAGGTCCATAGCAGCAACCTGTGAAATTTATCAGGCATGAAATATCACCAAGTGATGTTTGATGGTCTGATCAATATAATTTATTTTTTTTTAACCAATGGTAACTTTTATATTCTTTGTTCTGTCTGTTATAGGTATGAATACTAAAGATGTGGGAAAATTTAGATATGTCTAGAATAGGAAAACTTTAGGCATCATGTTTCATACCTGATCTTACCTTCCCTATTAACTATTTTGAGAGCAGTTGCTTTATTCCTTTTTCTTATGGAGCCATTGGTGATTTGGTGTTTCCTCTAAGGTTGAGGCACAGCATCTGTTAAACTAAGGGTGTTCTTTTTGCAAAGGCCTTTTATTTTTTTGTTTCTGTGGTCTGGGATCTATGAACAATTCAGGTTCCTGAGTTTGCAGCATAACTGGACATATTAACTGTGCTGTCCCTGCTTTGAGATAGATGAAATAGGTTTGACAAAGTTAGCACTGAATTTAGAAAGATTCTCTGCCTCATAGAATGAGGATTTTGTAGTTGATGTAGTTGCACAAATCTTTTGACAAACCTAAAATGGAAGAAAACATGATTAATTATAGACTTTTAGCTGCTTAAGAACTGCATTAAAAACTTTTGTCTTGAAGAGAATGTCTGAAGTGTTTTACATGACTTCAAGACTGTAAATTCTTTGGCTTTAAAAACAGAACACAAAGACCTAAGGATTATCAGGGAGAGTTCACACAAAACAAATTTGTGGATAGTGTCAATGTTTCTTGTTAAATATTTCAGTATTGCCAGTGGCCACGTGACCTATCACAAAGCAGATAGTAATTTCAGCATTAAAAATTAACTGCTGCAGTGACAGTTTGGCTTTGTGAGCTACGAGAGAATATATTTAGGTACAGTTTCATAACTCTAAATGAACTTCCACATTGCTCATTCTGGGGTTTATTCTATCCACCTTTATGGAATCCTTTTCTGAGTAAAGACGAACACTGGTGTTCTTACAATTGTTCTTAAACATAAGTGAAATCTTATTTTCAGAACTGCAAAACATGATCTTTCTCCCAATGGAATGTCTATATTTAAAGCAAACCACTCCATCTGAGACTTAAAATGCTGATTCTTGAAAACTCATTAGTATTTTCCTGATTATTCAAAGGTTTTCTGGAAGCTTGACTCTGAAAATCTTTCTGAATATTCTCAATTTGAGGAAATGGAAATGAGAGAAGAGCAGAAGAAATAGTAGAGGAACATGTGATAGAGGCAGTTTTTAATAGAATGTCATTTGCCTTATGATGCGTGCTGTGCTTTGTTTCTTTTTGAGATCTATGCTTCAGTGGTAGAACCAGAGACTTTTAAGCAGAAACAGGATAAATTCCTTACAATCTTGATTGCTATTAGCTCATAATTAATGTTCAAAAGAGATTGTTTCCACTGTGGGTTAAAATCAAGGAATATTTTCCCCCAGTATCTCCACAAAGACTTGAATGAAAACAGTAAAGCCCAGTTCAGAATTCTGAGTTGATGGAGCTTGTGGAGTTTTGAAGCCACTTCAATGTTTTATTTTAAGCATGTGTTAAAGTGCTTTCCTGAAACCTAATCCCTGGCCTCTCTATTTCACTTTTGTCCAAGATTCATTTCACAGGGTTATCTGTCCAGAAGAGAGGCAGAAAATGACTGAGTTCAGGGCACTTCCATGTGCTTGAAAACATGCTTTTATAAAAGCATCAATAGCATTTTTCAGCAGCCGCTGAGTGGGAAGGGAATGTATTCTGAGCAACGCCAGATAAAGCCAGTGCATTTATCTGCTGGTAGATCTGACTGGGGAGCTCAACTGCTGGGAGTCCTGATGGAGATATTTATAGCTGGACCTCTCTCCTGCCAAGGGATATTAACATGTGTGAGATTGAAAAGGGAGCAGCAGAGCCTGCTTGGGACAGCATAGAAAAGCCATCACTCCGTGAGCATTTGTGGTTATTTTTGCCAGCTTGAAACATTAGATGGGTTCTGTTTTCTGAGAAGGACTCTGAGTTGAATGTCCCAGACCTCCACAGTGCTCCAGCTCCTTTTCAATGAATTGATGATGCAAGGAAGCCCTGAACTGGAAAATCTGGTCCTCTCAGAGTTCCCCAAGTGTTTCAGAGCAATTCACAGTACACCAGAACCAGCAGAGAAGTGCCCTTCATGTGTTTAGCCATTTATGAATACTAGACAATGCCTTGGAGACAGTGGAACTGTTGCTGTGTACAGAGCTTGCATGGAACTTTTCTAAACCAGGCCTAATTTTTCCAATGTGCTGTGGCTACTTTGTCTGGGAATCAACCCCATGACCTCTGACTCTGCTCACTGTAGCAGCTCTCAGAAGAAGCAGGAAAAGTCTCCTCTACATGAAGAAGTAATAGAAGTTTAAAATGGCTTTGCAGTGGATGGGACTGCTTTAGAACGCCTTCTAAAAATGACATTTTCTTTCACCCTTGTAATGATCAGTAATATTTAACAGAGCCACCTTAAGCTGCAATGACCAGAAGTGCTTAAAATGGATTGTGTCATGGCCTGAGGCTTAGAGTACTCATGGAAGGCAGGTGATATTCCTGCTATAACAGCAGGGCCTGGACTTTTACGTTAAGTTTTCCAATATTTCAAGGTACTCTTCTGACATATATGAAGTTTGCCCTCAGGTGCAATCCTCAGCTACGTGGCCTACCCACACCTTGATGCTGTCAGTGGAATACTCTGTAGGAAGCCATGATTTTATACAGAAATTGCATGTTATCCTTCAAAAATATGATTAATTCAGTTCCATTTGTACAAGTCTTGTTCAGCTGTTGGCTCCAGTGCCTTCCTTTGCACTAAGGGGCTGAATATCCCATCAGTTCATCTTTCCTTTTTTGTCTGATGTTATGTATGGAGTCCCTTTTCCATCTCACCTTCAAGTCTGTCACTAGAATCTCCAGCTGCATTACTTTTCACTGATTTAAATGTTATACACTGTATTCATTTAACAAACATTAGTGCATAATTGTATTTTTCAAGTGGAACTATGGGAAACACTGGAAAATATTTTCCATAAAGTAATTAACAGAGAGATTGGTAAGAGAGAATTGTTTCCTTAAACAATGGTGCTGACAGAAAAGGTGTAGAGGTTATGTAAAGAAACTGGAGACAGTATTTTGTTTTTAAAGGTCCTGTATTGATTTGGAGGCATTATTTGAATAATAGAGGAAGGGCATAACTTTGAAGTATTTCTNATATTCCATTTCAGATGTCTCATACATTGATTTACTGCAGGTTTAATAGTTTCAGCAGTGCTTTGAAGTATTTCAGACTGGAAACTAAACTTGACTCATTGTAATGTGTTGTATGTTAGTTTGTAAATAATTATCTTTAATTATTTTCTTTACGTATCAGTGTACTCTTTTCTTTATGTATCAGTAATCGGGGGAAGTGTTCACAGTGATTTTGAT